>JAMKQA010012292.1:0-29521 GCA_024699735.1 Posidonia australis
ATGCAAATGCAATGCAATGATCTTGAGCTCAAGGGCCTGAAGCCTCACACAAGATCTCATCTATGTGAACTAGATGCAGGAAGCAATGATCCAGCCAAACCTCTGGATCATGGACTGATACACATGATTCTCACAAGGGAGTAAGGTGCAATCAGTCTACCAGATTCAGCCTGGAGCTGAATAACAAAGTAGAGAAAACAAGTGGAAAACAGTTTGATTGAAAGCTGAAAACATGCAGGTGGCATCTTGGCAAACCAGAGAATCAGTCTGAAAGAAACAAGCTCATAACTCTGCGATAAAGCCATGCAAATATGGTGCTAATGCAAGTGCACTGATCTCTGACCAATCTGGCGCGCCTTTTGTGTGCACCAGATTAGTGCGCGGGTTAGGTGCGACAGGGATGTGCGCCCCAGGGATTCTGGATCAGACTGTGACCTAATCCAGAACCCACCGAGCAAAGATACAAGGGGGATCTATGCAAGTGCTAAAAGGCTCATGCCATGATAAAAACTGGGAAACATGCTACGAGTGTATTGGAGCAAGAATCATCATGAAAACAAAGCATTTGAAGCCAAGGCAGGTTGGTGGGTTCATGCATAAAAATGTGTAAAATACTCAAGAACAAGCATGATCTGGATAAAACGAATCAAAACATGTATAAATGATGATCAAACGTGCATGCTTCTACGTGCAAGGGCATACATGGTGCATGGCAAAAAATATTATATGCAAGGAAACAATAGCTCATGTGGATTACATGCTAGAAGAGCAAACATGGATTAACATGGGGATTATTTGCATAGAAAAACAAGCATGATATCATAAAAGCTTCATGAATATGGAACAAAGCAGATCATTCGTAGAGTTTTAAGCATGCTTCATCAAGTTCTGAAATGGCATTAAGAAAATAACAATGGAGGTAGAATGCCTACCTCACAAAGTGTTCCTTCTTGCGATATCAGAGATAAGAAAACCTTTGTTGCTTTGGAAGGCTCTGGGAAGCAAGGAGGTGCTCCAGGGAACGAAAATAAGCTGTTGGACTGGTGTAGAAGCTCGTGCAGAGGTCAGGCTTCAAGGGTAGAAAATGGCTGGGTGCAAGGTTTCTGCTCAGGATTCTCAGCTCTCAGGATTTCGTCTCTTGTTAAGGCTACCTGTGGAAGTCCTTTTATAGGGAACTCTCAGGGGTAAGTTACGGGTATAAGGAGAGCCTCGCAGACGAAGAGCCTGGAATATTTCACGACACATTCGCTGCTGGAGGTAACAGCCAAGGAAGGTGGAAAGCCAGCAGTCGCAGCCTACGCAGCGTTGTGCGCTGGCTAAGTGTGCCACCTATGTGTGCTAGGGAAGTGTGCTAGGTTGGTGTGCTAGCTAGGTGTGCTAGGTTGGTGTGCCAGCTAGGTGTGTTAGGTAGGTGTGCTAGGTAGGTGCTCTCCCCTATTGGCCTGGCTTTTAGATTGGGCTGCAGGCTTGCTACGGGTTCTGGGATTGGTTCAACAGTCAGCCATATCCAAAGCAACATCCGAAGTCTTATCAATGAATCACCTCAAAATCGGGGTGTCTACACTAACTATACTGTGATCATCTAAACTAGTATCAGTAACAATAATTGCGTCACTTGTCAATGAATTACCTTCAACTACATCCATCATTACAATTAAAAATATGACAATCTGCAATGGAAAACAATCACTAAATCATTTCAATTCTAAAATTATAACGTCAGGAAACTGTATATGTTATACGAAGACATCGATATTGGTTACATCAATATGAAAATTAAGTTATATCATCGTTAACGTAACACTAACAAAGATGTGGGAAAATCCATCTTCCATCTCAACAGATTTTCATGTAACATAATACAAAAATACTTCTAGTAACAAAAAAAAAATCGTTAATGTAACATAAAAACTAACAGGGCCTCTAGTATTAAACAATACTGTTAATGTAACAGTAAAGAACAACAACGACGAATTAGATTAAAAAAACATAAAATTTTGTTTTGAGGCTTTAATAAAGACAACGAAATTTACTATGATTGACTGAAACATATTTTTCTGGAAAAAATTATTAACTCAAAAAAATGTTAATGTAAACAAACATATATTACACTCGTTTACAAGAATCGAAATATTTTTTCGTTAACGTAATACTAAAAACAAAAACTATTACGTTGTAAAATCCATATTGTATAATATCAGAAAATTGATGTAACACAATACAAAAAAATATTTCTAGTAACGAAATCAAGAATCGTTAATGTAATATAAAAACTAACAGAGCCTCTAGTATTAAACATTACTGTTAACGTAATAGTAAGGAACAACAACAACGAATTAGATAAATAAAAACATAAAAATTTATTTTGAGGCTTTAAGAAAGACAACGAAATTTACTGTGGATTAATCAGGATTGACTAAAACATATTTGATAGGAAAATTGATGTAACACAATACAAAAAATATTTCTAGTAACGAAATCAAGAATCGTTAATGTAACAAAAAAAGAAACTAGCTGAACACTATTAAATAATACTGTTAACGAAAAAATCCTAACATTTTACTAAACACCAGATGTAGTCAATAAAAAATGCTGTTGTAACAACAACAAAAATAAAAAAACAATCCAATATAAGAATGAACAAGAGAGGAAGAAAACAAATTTGACAAAAGTGCTATTAATAACAACAAGCTCAAGAACTATTCGTAATAATAAAAAAACAACCATTTTAGAAGACCGTAAACTTATTTACACAAATACAGTAATGATTTCTATATTTTTAAGTCCAATCTAATAATACAAAATTTGACAAAAAAAATGATACTAACCTGCTATGCTTGTTGCTCAACCTCCTCAACATTTTCTCCTAGAAATCAAGATCTAATATGCAATACATTGAGAAATATATAGAGCACTAATATGTGTGGAATGCCAAAAGACATTGATTCAAATCCTAATGAATCAAAACGTGTGTAGCAGCAACAATAACTTGTGTAGCATCTCCCCAAAATGTTAATTTATTGGGAAACATGTGTAGCATCTCCCTATAATGTGTGTAGCATCTCCCCATAACGTTTATTTTATTGAGAAACTAAAAATATATAGGGAAACGTGTAGCATCTTGAGTTTATGACCATATCTTCATCATATCTAAGAACCACCTACGTAAGTTGAGTTCATCTCCATATCTTCATCAACTCCAAGAAAAAGTCAATCTAGAGTAATAAAAAATTCTTCACAAATCAATACATCTAACAACACATGCAAAAGAAATAATTAAATACAGAATCAAATATGGCCATTCATTTTAAAATGGACAGGAGTAGATGATGGGCCTCACATTCCGAAAGTGAGGCTGGGCCTTATCTGATAATTTGCCTATAATATATATATATATATATATATAGTGGAGAGGTAATTAAAGTAATACAATAATAATTAGGATAATCATTAGAATGGTTTAGGGATTGCCTAAAAAGAATTAGTAAGATTCCACTTAAGACATAAAGGTTATAAAAGATGATATGACTTAGAAGTAATAAGTTTTTGCCCTAATGGGTTAGAATGGACACTAGGGATCATGATGTAGTCCCTAGGTTTAGAGTTGATTGGTTTCGTTGGGGTGCACTTAAAGAGTCATTCAGTGGCACTACCTTATGGTGTTGGGCACTGATCTGGCTACGCTCCCAAGAGACATGGACCAGTATGTGTCCTACACCTTGGCATCAGAACATAGGATTCTAGCTGAGATTTGTGTGTTGGTGTCTAGTCTTTGAAGGAAAATGGAACTTCAAGATGACTGTCATGGGTTTGATGTGACTATTTAGTCCTAACAAAAGAATGGGCTTTGTGTTTGAGACATGACTGCTGGTTTTTAGTTTTTGTGCTGTTTTAGGTGCGGTGTTTTATGGTTTCTTTGGAAAGACATTTAAATGATTTCCAAAAGGATTTTGGAAACAAAAGAAATGTGTTGTTTTGCAAAGGTTTAAATGAATTGCCAAGAAACTATTGGGTGATTTGGAAAATTGCTTTTCCAAAAGATTTAGAAGTGTTGCCTTGAATTAGCAGTTTTCTTAAAATGTTTTGAAAAGATTCCAGAGATGATTGAAAATGATTTCCAAAAGAATTTGGAAAAGACTTGCATGGCTTTGCAATGGTTTCGAATGGCTTTTTGGAGTTTTCTTTTTACTAAGTCCAAGAGATCGATGGGGCATGTTGTCAGGACCAGGGGGTGTGACGACATCCTTGAGGTGGTTCAGCACGTTGCCTAGGTTGAGGTTAGAGACTGAGAGGATGACGTAAGTGTCTGTCAAATCTTAGAGGTATGAGACTCCTGGATTGCCGTTCATGAGGCCATGGTCGAGATCTGTAGGTCGAGGGCTAGCTGGACATGAAGGTATGACATTCTACTTGTTTCGGGCATCGATGACCCAGAGTATTGATTGTACATAGAGGTATGTGGCAGCGATCCTAGGGGATATGAGACCTTTATGTAGCTAGACATGATACCTTGGTTTGTACGAGTACTAAGACTTTTTGGTGCTAGCAGGGCCTAGAATGAGAGTCCTCAGGTGTCCAGACACATAGGGGCATCATGAGGGATGCATCCCTATGTGTGTTGAGACTAAGACCTATGAGGTCATAGTATAGTGAGGCCTGTTGATCAGGGTGGTAGTAACCCCTACACGAGAAGGTTCACCACAGTAGTGTTGACATTGTTGGTCGTGCTTTGGTGGATTACTTGTAGTTAGGCGTCGATTGCTTGGCGTGTTGGCCTAGAAAAGTGGTTGCAACAATCCATGGTAGTCCAGCGAGATCAAGGTGGCAACCCTAACCGCTACTTGTGGCTAGTGTTGAGACTTTGATTTTTTCACCCATAAGTGGTGTTGTTTTGTCTTCACCTAAGGGTGGCACTGAGCTATTTGAGCTTGTAAGGGGCATGGAGTTGTTTGCACCTGAGAGTGGTGTTGAGTTGTTCGAGACTAAGAGGGGCATTGAATTGTTTGCACCATAGATGACATAGTGGTTCTTAGGAAAATGGGGATTATGCTAGTTTTGAAATATGATTTATATGTTCTGACTGAGCAGAGGCTCTGTGTGAGTGTGGCACTCTCCAATGGTTGTGGAATTGATTTGGCAAGAGTAGCCATCTCATGTATGCATAAAGTTTTGAAAAATTATGTATATGGTTTGAAAGAAAGAAAATGATTTTGAAAGACATGAGTGTGATTTAAAAAGAATAGTTTTCAAGGACATGATTCCCAAAGAATTGTTGGTTGTGGGGCAAGAAGGTATTGCTTCGTGGTTGTGTGCAGCCATAAGGAAAAGGCCAAACTAACGTGTGTTTTGTAGGGCGTGTGCTGGGTAACCTTTCAGTTGTCACTCACATGTGTTGTTTGATGTTTTTTAAAGGTGCAGGATAGGATTAGGAGTTTATTAATGCACTTGGAGTTGGAACTAGTAAACTACACATCTAGAGATTAAGGTATGTAAGTAGCTAAATTTATTTCAATTATTAGTGCTTAAATCTATATTATTCTTTGTTGGATTTAGTTTAAGATTAACGTGATTAATTAAATGATAAAAAAAAAGTGTAGCTAGAATTTGGGTCACGGCTTGGGGTGGGTCGTGATGAGCTCTTGTAGACCAACAGGGAGAAGAAGGATGTGAATTGTTTAGGGTCTTGAACTTAGGATGTATATATGTATAAATTGTGCATAACATTTCTTTTATTAGCAATAGGAGAACTTCGTCCTGAATCAGGTATCATTGTTCTATTCTTATGTTATTTCATTGATCATATCGTTCATGGCATACATTGAGGACAATGCATGATTTAGGTGCAGGGGGGAGTATTCTCTATATCTTTTTCATTTTTTTTAGTTGTTGGGTGTCTTTTCATTTTTATCTTTTCAAAATTTTTTTTTTAGGTTATTTGATGTAATTTTTTCCTTTCATGAAAAGAAAAATGAAAAAAAATAGGAACTATCCACATTAATTTAATCAATTAGAAGTGAATGAGTAACCTAGTGTTTAAGTTCAAAGGTAAGACTGAACAAGTCAGGACCTTATGATTCATAGAGTAGTGATAAAATATGAAAAGTAGCATCATCTGAAATATTTATAACTTTTATGTACTTTATCATGTATTGTCGCTTTAGTCCTTAGCTACAGAGAATAAAGGAAGGCCTAAAACAATTTAGTAATAAAAAAACCTCTAGTCATTGAGTAACTGAGTATTGTGCCTCATTAAGCATTTCTATTCACGTAAAAAGATGACTAGAGGAGGGAAAAAAATAACATTTAATAAACACTGAGTAATTGGGTATCATGCCTGTAGACACCCCGATTTTGAAGTCACTTGGCAGCAGGCTCCTCTAGATGATACTCTGGTTGCGACCACCAAAACCCTAGCCTACATAAACCCAACCAGACCCACACTAGCCCACTCTAATCCAATTAAACTTAAAGCCAAACAAATTATATTAAATCCACTTAAAAACTAATTAATCAAACAAATAAAACCTTACTAAAATAAAATCCATTTAAATCCAATTGAAATCCAAGGAAAACAAAAGTCCACCTAAAAATCCTTAAATAAACCCTATTTAAAACCCAAACCCTAACTCAAATTAGTTAATTAAACCCATAAAAATCCCAAAACAAAAATCAAATAAATCTAAAATAAGTCAAAACCATAACTTAAAACAAATTAATTAAACCTTAATCACGATTTAATTAAAATAATAAAACCTAAATAAAAGCCTAAGTTAAAATTCAAAATCCTAATTTAAAGCTTAAAGTTAAAAAATCCTAAAATCCATGAAAATCAATGAAATAAAATAAAACCAAAAAAACCTGAAATAATTAAAACCCTAAATTGAGACCTAAATAAATGCTTAATTAAACCAAGTAAAATACTTAATTAAATCAAGTGAAAACTAATTAAATCAAAATTTAATCTAATCAAATTCAAATTTTAAACCAACCAAATCAAAATTAGAAATTAATTCAAATAAATCCAAAACAAGAAATCAAGAGAAAACAATTTAATCCATTTAAAATAAAAACAAATCATTTAATTAAATTTAAATCATCAAATAAATCCTTAATCAGATTAAAACAACAAACCACAAATAATCAACCCCAAACTTGATTTTAAAACACAAAACAAAAGAAAAAAACAAAGAAAACAAAAAAACACCAAAACCCTAGCCCAATAGGCCCAAAATCCTTAAACCAGAAAACTTAGGCAAAATAGAAAAATAATTCTAGTGAGCTCACCGCTGGCGATCCGCGATCTCCGACGCCATCTTCGGCGATCACTCTCAGATTTTCTGGCGCTGAATCCTTAACCCCGCGATCATTGAACTTTCCTTCTTCGTCATGCGCTCCATCCAATGGTGCTGGCCCTAGGAGGAGGTGATCGATGGTGGAGGAAGCTCCCGTTGGAGTTCAAAAACTCCCACGGCCGACAGCGAAGGGGAGACCTACGACTCTAATTAGACTCAGAACGAGCTTCTCCTCCTCGCACCCGAGAGCCCTAGCTTCCCCTCCTCAAACTCAGACCCCTTATAGCCTCCAGAACGATAGCCAGAGTACCGCCGGAGCCAACCCAGACACCGCCGTCAACCACCGTTGCGGCCTGTGAGACACCCCACGTCAGGTAACTCCCTTCTCCTTTTTCTTTTCCCTTCACAATAGGTCTGTTGAAGCATTAGGCTTCCCCGTTTGGACCACGACAGGGGGTCCCTCCCCTTTCCTTGCCCGCCGCTGCCCTGTCGCCGGTGGTGGGTTCACCCTACTGTTGGAACTTCAGGCCATGCGGCCTCCGGTGAGGCCCCTCGAGGGCTTCTCCACCTATCCCCCCATCTTCTCCTCACCTCCTTTTCCTCTCCTCCACTTCCTCATCTCTCTGGACTCTCGTCGCTCCAGGAGACACGCCGTCGACGCCAACCCGACGGTTATCGCTGCATGTCATCGAGGACACCCCCACGCGTAGAGTCCACCTCACTCTGCGCCGACGATCCAGGAAGCTCCGCGCATCCCCAACGAGTCCACCGAGCTGCTCCACCACCTGCCAGAACCTCAGCAGCGACCCAACCACCTCCACCGTCATGATCACGAGAAGACATCCTGCCAGAGAAAGGCAAAGTACCAGCACCACAGGCAAAGCAACAACTAGAAAACCATGAAGAGATCAAGTGCAAACTCTACCATGCATGCAAAACCTATGGAGTCTCTAGACTAGACACCTTAGGTGTAGCACTAGCCTAGTGCGACCTAGTGAACGTAGAGCTCTAATACCAACTGTAATGCCCCACATTTTCCACAATAATTTAAAACAAATTAAATTACAAGATAATTAAAGCTAAATAGAAGATATTAAATTACCAGAAACATATCTGTGCAGTTAGGAGACTGTAGACTATATGCACTATGCAAAACCTCTACATGCTTGCACCTGCAACCCAAAAACACAAGGAAAACGCATGAGTGACTAAAGTCGCCCAATACGCACCTCATGAAAAACAACGGAAAATGAAATCATAATTAATTTTTCCTTTAAATTATTTTCGCAAACCATTTTCTCTAAGACCTTACAAACCAAGCCCACATCGGCCAAAACCATAATCGGGGCTCTACTAGCCCAAAACCACAAGCAACGACCCTCAAAGGCCAAAACCACACACAGTGAGTCAGGAAGCTTGGCGCCAGCCAACAAAACTCTAGCCACAAGCAGTCTACTAAGGAGCGACCATGGCATTCTGCACTACCATGGTAAAGCCACCCTATGTAGGAGTGATCACTGTCCCATGATTCACCCTACCTGGAGAATCCTCACAAAGCCAATCCCTCCATGGGAAGGCTATCTTGTTTTTCAAGATGCAACTAGCTATGGGGCACGTGTCCCACCTGAATTAGCTACCATAGGGTCCGTTTCCTCACAACGTTCTCCACACACAGTGCTCAGGAGGGAGTATCATACCTCCACACCCGACAACACCCAAGCCTTAGTGCTCACAGTGACAGTAGGAGTATCATACCTCCCTGTCATGCCACAAGAAACCTCAATCCGTGGACCACAACCCTAGCCTTGAGATGACAATCAAGGAGTCTCACACCTCCAAAACGCAACACCCCTCAGCCTTAGGTATCTCGGCCCCCCGAACCTCGACCAAGGAGTCACACCCAACCACCTAAGAATGTTGTCACATTCCCTTGTCCCGACGACACGATCCCACACTGTCTTAGCCCACACATAGAAAACTAGGAAAACCATTTTCCAAATTGGCCAACTCATCTCTTTGAAATCATTTTCAAAACCAATTTTCATGTCTTTGAAAACTCTTCCAAAAACTCGACAAAACGGAGCATCAGGTGTCTTGGTGGACCACCACTGATGGCCCACGATCCCATCTTAAAGGGATAAAACAAATCCATTCCAAAAGACCCTCGAAAATCATATTTTATACAAGCATTCGGGCCCAAATTCGACATGTCGAAAACAGGTTTGGTATGCCGAAAACCCCTAGTTTAGTAGACCAATTTGTGTGGGTCGAATGAATCTGGTCAACGGTCAACACTCAGGCCAAAATCAGTATACCGAAAATGGTTTGGTTGACCGAAATCCACTGATTCGGTCGACCGTCGAAAATCGAATGACTGAATATCAACCAGAGTACCTAATCTGATAGAAAAAAGGCATATTGAAATGGTTCGGTATGCTAAATTCTGTGAAAAACAGAAAATGGCCCAAACCCAACTGTTCAAAATCGCCTTAATTGGGATCGATGATCAGACTGCCCAAACAAGCACCAATATTTTGCATAAAACATATGATGTAGACACATGAGTCTACTCCAAATCCCAACAAACAAAACCAAAATCCTTTCACCATATGTGTCAAGATATAAAATCGCAAAGGCATAAGGGTCAAAACAACCCAAAACACAACCATCAGCATAAATGCCCATAAATTCACCATAAATTATCATAAAATCGCAATAAATCATAGGAATGTAAATTTACCTAGATTTCATGCAATCCTATCAATTTCTACCAAATTCATGCTCTCTGTTACAGGGGATGGAGATACGTACTTGTAATGCGTGTTCCGACGAACCTTAGGCCAACTCCGGCTACACGACGCATCCTGGACCATCCTCGACCTTAGGGAGGCAACTCTAGAGCTCCACGCACCATCGCACGCCACCTCCCGCTACCGTCAGCCCCTTGAGCACACCTAACAGAGGAGGGGAGAAGCAGGGGAGGAGGGACAGGGGAGGGAGAGTGTGAGAGAGAGACAATCGAGAAGGAAGACGAGGTGAGTGGAGGGAGAGAACGAGTGGAGGGAGAGGGAAGGGTGGCGTGCTTGGGACGGGAAGGAGGAAACGCGACCAAGGGGAGGGAGGATGGTTCATGATCGGGGGTGTGCATGAGCTTATATAGCCATGCAATGAGGCAATTGGGTGCATGCATACTAGTGCGCTCAACCAACCAGCCACCCTACACGAGCCAATGACTCCCCACACCAATCACTCAACCACAAACTAGCCCACAACGCTAGCTCCACACGGACTATGCCACAATGCACATGGACATCCAAATAGAAGCTATCCCACGAGACCCAAGCCCAAAGGCACAAATCCACACAATGGGCCTCAGAATAGTAACACCCGTCTAGAAATAAATTCATTAAAATGTAGATAATTACAAAATGAATTTTACAGGTGTTAGTGGGAGTGAGCCCTTTCATTGCCAAACTGAGGTTTTGCGTCTTAGTCAGTGCTATGGGTCCTTGTATATGATTGGGACTTCAAAGGTGGAAGTCCATTCTTGGTGGGATTTTGTATACCACCACGGTGGAACTTGATGTAGCCTCACAATTGGGCTTGATGTACTAACACGTGGTGGGATTTTACCTGCACACTTAATAAAATATTCTAGTAATCAAAGGTGTACCTTTCCCTATCCTAAAGGATTTTCTAAGTTGCCTAGGAGAAGTACGATCATGCTACCCTTTACTCCCCTATACATAAGATTAGGTGGAGGGAATTAGTCTTAGCCTCAGTTGAGAGATGGAAAATCAGATCCTAGTGGACACCGATTATGAGTCAGCTGTGGATGCTCTAAGATCATTGCGGGGCAATGTCTTTGTGAGGCAAAACGCACCCAAGCCGTGAAGGCACACATAAGTAGGATGTTTAACTCCAAAACCGGGTGGATTGATGGTTGCATCACTGGCCAGACTAATCCCAATTTCCTTACTTACTATGTTTTTTCTTATAGGTAAGTTGGATGGCACTAGTTATTTTTTTGGTTTTTCTAATTTTTTTTGATTTTCTATTTTTTTCTATTTTGAATTTTCTGATTTTTTTTGTATTTTTGAATTTTCTGATTTTTTTTTTGGATTTTTGAATTTCCTGATTTTTTGATTTTTTTTCCTGATTAATTGATGATGATGATGATGAATGTAATCACATTCCTCCCTCTTATGCATTTAGCATTGCTGCCTTGCATTACCCAAGGTGAGAGAGTAGTCCCTTTCATCATGCAGTGGCTTTTTAAGGACTTAGGACTTCATATTAGCTTTAGTTGATCATTATCTTCCTTATTTACACAGTCCTTGAGCTTCGGTTTTCCTACACTTTGCCTCTGTGTGGAAGTGTGGGGGAGACTTAAGGTTCAATAGACTCTTGATGTCAGTTATAGCTCTTGTGTCGCTCACTAGTGGTTGGTCCTAATGTGAATGTAGCTTATCCAAGGGTTTTTGGCTTTTCCTTTTCTTTTCTTTTCTTTTTCTTCTCTTTTGGGGGTTCCCCTCTCTGATTATTTTTCTATAGATGCCCGCCAATCACTGTCTTCTCGGACTTATACTATGACGACACATCTAATTAGTCGTCAATTGTCTAACCCCGTTTTGAGTACTCGCCCATCACTACCTTCTTGGACTTATGTTATGATGGCATACCCAGCTTTCGTGCTCTCCCCTCTTTTGGGTGCTTTCTAAGTTGTTTGGTTCAAGTGCAATCCTCCATCACTGCCTTCTCAGACTTATGCTAGGAGGTCACTCTATATAGGGCGAGCGACTTTATGATATGCCTAAGCTCTAACCCTGCTTTGCTCTTATCTCCCTGTGTGAGTGTATTTGTAGATAGGATAAGGCTTAGGTCACCCTAGTTGCTCAGCTTCCTTCTATGTAGGAGATAACTTTCTTCCTTAGCTGGTACAAGGTCTTAGGTCCTCTTTAGGCTTTCAGTATGGTGATTGATCATTTACTTATGGAGTACATGTAACTTCCATGGACTTAAGGAGATCTTCAGGTCGTCCTACCAATTGGGTGGATCTTTCCTAGGTGTTACAGTCATTGCGTAGGAAAAAACCTAGATAATATGTTGGCAATTCTACCTAATGGATTAAGTGGTTAGGTGTGTGACTTACACTCATCAATCATCTTTATTATTTTATTACTATTATCTAACCTAGCATTCAAGAATAACAAGGAAGACTAAAGGAAATGACAAGCAAGGAAATTAATATCTTATTTAGAAGTTTTTGGAATGAATAATGACCTTACCCCTAGTCGAGCTCAGTCGAGTTCCTTATCTCCCTCCTCAGATAGAGGGGGTGGAGGGGTATACCCGTGGGACGGCTGTAAGAGCCTGTCCTTGGTGTGGAGGGCTGAAGTTCTATTATGGTCACATTTTGGTGTTTTCCCTTTGATTCACGCTCAGTTGTTGCTTTGTCAAGGTCACAGTCAGATCAATCTCGACTTGGCTCTTCAAACATGCCCTTGGTCGCTCTACTTCCTTGTGATAACTGCATTAGGCTTTCATTTCTGCTTAGAATATGGCCATCGTTGTCTTCCTGACCAAGGTACTCATGCATGTCCTAGTGGGCTCCACCATTTCATTCGGAGGCTTTTGGGGAGGCTTGTCTCTGGCACGGGCTTCATAAGGGTGTAGGTAGAGAGTGTTCAACGCATGAGCCATTCATAGTGAGCATAGCTGCTGGCAGAGGATGTCGATGGCAACTCTGTTCTGGCAAGTTCTTCTTGTGTCAGAGGCAACCCTTGGTTGATAGAGGCTATGGTGCCTTCGGTTAGGAACCCTTAGACCTATTGGCTGTCCCAAATGCCATCATCTAGGTCGTTGTATTCATCATAAACTGGTTCACTCATTGTTTTCTCCTAGAATTCATGTAAGTTTACTGTCAACGTGCCTAGCTCCTCCACATCCTCGGGGTCTGTTTGTGCACATTCAGCAGTTACTAGCTCAGGGATTATCGACTTCTCTTCTTCGACCTCCATGTGGATGGTTGAATGGTTGGGCAGTGAACTTCCACACTCTTCCAGCATCCTGAAAATATTGTTGAGTGGTGTTGGATGTGGCTCATGGTCTTACTCTTCAACTTTGTGGTAGCCTTGTGGCAGAGGGATAACAGGGTAGTCTATTTGCCTTTGTTGTTGCCCTTATTGCATCAGTTGTTGCCCTTGTTGGGTGTATACTTGGTGAGTGGGAAGCTGTTGGTACTACTGTTGTTGTTGTTGTAGTCATCCTGATTTTGAGGCAGCTTGTAGGCAAACTCTCCAAAAGGATGTTGCTTCAGACACGGCTGGCTTGACCACATCAGAACCCTATTTGACAATTCAATCAACCCGAGACTATTACGCCAAACCACAAATGCAAGCCCATGATTCAGTTGATAATCCAAGCAACCAAGTGGTAAATCTAAGCCCATATCTAGTGCACCTTTCAAGCACACCTAACTAGCGCACAACCCTGTTTCGGGGTGCTGGCTATTGGCTATTCGTTCTCTCCACTTGTAACACCAATGCATGAATGGACACTTTGGCCCTCACCTAATTTTACATTCCCCTACATGCCTACGAGGGTCTCCTGGCCATCACGTCCCTTGGTATCCATGACTCAACGTTTTCCAACTCCTTTAAAAGCTCTCCACGCACCACACTTTAACCTCTCTTAGCAACCAGTGCACCTACCTCTAGAGCATCCACTGCATCCCTAAGCACCCTTAGCCATGTCTAAAGCAGCAATAAGTAGACACCTCGAGCCACCAAAGAAGAGAAACACCTCAGGTACCTCCCTACCTCATGTCTTTGTTCATGTCTTTCTCTAAGGTGTTTTGAATAAGATATCATGCTATGAACTCGACTGTGGCTTGGTTATCTGCAGTTCAGTTTGATCGTTTACGCTGTTTATTTGTCTTAATGATGGTTCATGTATGCTGTGTGTAAGAGTGTTTGCACTACTTGTCTACTTGTGTGTTTATTTGCACTGTTTGGTCTTTTGGTGGTGGGTCAAGGCCCCTATGAGGTTATCGGCCACTAAATATGGGCTGTGGCACACCCCTCACATGCAATGTTGACCTCCCACATCTTTTTAGTCATTTAGGGTGTCCCCACGCACCTCTAGAACCAGCCTTGGCTATAACAATCCAAGAGAACCCATAAACATGCAAGGATAGTGAGAGAGTGAGAGGAATGTTTTTGACCTGGTTTATTAGTGTGATAGTGTTCCCTGGCATCTAGGTTAGTCCTCTGATGTGTCATTAGTATAGTTAATTGTAAGCATCCTCCCCAGGATCTGGATTCGGGTTGTTGTCTGAAATAGAGTATCTGGAGCGCACCATCCTGCCGCACTAGTCTGGCACACTAGTTTGCGCACAAGGCTGGCGCACCAGGCTGGTTGTAGGATGCAAACAGTTAGTTTTGCATCATGGTTTGCATGTTTATTCTGTTTGTCCTGGACTCTGATTTTTCTAGTATTTTTTCTTTGATATACTCTAATCATGCTTGCATAGTTCCATCATGTAATAACTCTGGTTGCATTACTTTTCATCTAGTAAAGTAGGCTTGCTACTTGGGTCTGGTGAACTGGTAGCTTTTAGGGACTCTTGTCTATGGAACTCTTTTGCACCAGTTCATGATTCAGACCTCGAGTGGCATAACTGGGGTTCTTTGGGTTTTATCAAAATAGGAGCTTGTGGTCTTGTGTGAGGCTTCCTGCTCTTGAACACAAGACCCATATCATAATATTATGGGTTATCACCCCTCTCTTTGTGACTTGGTAGAAAGGAGGTGAACCTATGTGTGTTTGGGTTTCTATCATTTAGGATGAATTTCCAAAGGATCTAGGGCACATTTTGTAAGATTTAATATAGACTTGATACACCAGCCAATCACTACCAACTCTAAATTTCTGGGTCTCATTTCACTAGCACACAATAGTAGCACACACTAGTGGAGCACATAACAGGCACACTAGACAGGAGCACCATTCTGCCGCACCAAACAGGCACACCTGCTAGTTTCATTTCTCCAGTAGTGAGTTTTTGGCATGGTGTTTAGCGTGGTTCCCGATATGTTTTGCCTCTGGTTTTCTTTGTGTGTTCTCCCGGATATATCAGGATAACGCCTGCACATTTTCGTACTCATTTATGCAAAATAGCTTAGGTTTTACATGTAGTGAAGCAAGGACGTTAGCCACTCGATGTTAGTGGGTCCATGGCTATATTGGTACAATATCCTTGCACCGATGTTCGATCCACAACTTGAGTGACCTTTCAGAGCATTAGGAAACACCCTATAGTCCCCCTACGCCTGTTTAACATAAGGTACAACCTACATGTAGCCTTGCATTGTACATCACCCTTGAGTGTACAGAAACAGGTTGTAAAGCCAACATTGCCAATAAGTGAATGAAAACGCATGAGAGACTGATTTCTCGGGTACACGGGGGTGCCTAATACCTTGCCCGTGCGTAATCAGGATCCTTACTTAACTTTTTGGTTCATGATGTCCTTTCCATTGACTTGTTTCCTTGCACAGTTGCATAGTTTTGTTGTTTTAAAACAGTTTTCCTTGTCTCCCATTTTAAGTAGACTAGGTGGTGACTCCATCATTTTATCACTGTTTTTATTTCTTTTTGCCGTGACTTCGCTGGCCCACGTGCACTTGGCCTTTCACGCCACGCTTGAGGCTATCGTCGGCATGGTTATAGGAGCTAGTGACTCCGCTGGGGAATATCAGATCCCAGCATTTGTTTTCGATTTTTTCGTTTACTCTGGCTTTTCCGTTTGTTTGCTTGTTTCCCATACTTTGCTTTGGCTATCCCATTATAACATAAGTTGTGTATTCCTTACATTTTCATGCATGCCTTTTGTATGGTGGGTGTTTCTTTTTACACATTTGCTATGTCACCTCTTTTGCACATAAGATGCCCATGCTTTTTGTCTGTTGATTGATGGTTGCTTTGCATGTTTTCTTCCCCTTTTGCATATGCCGTGATTAGGTGATTAGAGACACATTTTCCTCCCCCTTTGGGTTAATAAATCATAAAAACAAAAATAAATAAATAGGACAAACTAGTGAGAAGTTGCAAACTTTCCCCCATAAATTAATAAATTTGCAAATAAAAGACTTAAAACATATTTTCATTCATCATATAGGGAATGCATCTTCTCCCCTCTTGAGTCTACTTATAGTTTACAAAGGACATCCCTCAGTTTCTCTTTCTATGGCTTTGGCGTGGGATGAGATATCGATCTGTCCCCACTTGTCTGGGGTCATGTTGGAGTTAGTATAGGGTACAACCTACTACTTTGGCAGAGGACGAGGCCCTGAACGTACCACCTGTTAACTGCCTAAGCTTTGGCAAGGATTTAAAGCAGGAAGCCTTTACTATCTAACTATGAGTTAGAGACCCATTTACCCTTGTGTGAACCCATAGTAGACAGCTTGGTAGGACACCCATAGATTGTGAGAGAGCGCATACTAGAAGCATTCATGAATTTACATTCATACCACCATAAGCACTATATCTTTTCTAACCGAATTCCTGTTTTTTGTACAACCTCAGTACCGACAGTGTGCGAGTTCCTTAGCCTGAGCTCGAGGTTTTCCTTCACTGACACCTGGTGCGACCTGGATTTCGACCACATCTCTTGAGTTATTCATCACTTTTGATGATAGCTCGTCCTAGGCTTCCCCCACATGTTCCCAGCCGTAGTCTGATCCCTACTTGCTCATAGTCCACCATGGCCCAATAAACCAGCGAGCCTCATTCCTCTATTGCCCTGGAAAAGGTCCCTGTTTTAGTCCATCCTTCCTTTGTATCTGAAGACACTCCGTATGCTTGTGTGACCATGCCAGTGGAACCCTGCACGGCTCTCCTTATGGTGTGTGGAAGCACACGAGGAGTTCTGATATAGTCACTGCGAAGATGGTGAATGTAGAGAAGAAGAATAGACTCAGAAACACCAAGGAAAGATAAGAACGAATAAAGGAAGGAGTCGCCACCTAGTCTTTTAATGGAATGACGAGGAAAACCAAACACGAAAGAAAACCAAGAAGAAAACAAGATGAAGAAAATATGTATGCTCCGCGGTTAATGGATGTAGTGCACAAATCAATACAGGCTAGAGAAAGGGGTAAGGATTCTTGCTATGAATGGGGAAGGGGTTAGGCACCCCCATGGGGGCCAGAGAAAGGGTAAGGATTCTTGTTACTTGCTAAATGGTCTATTGGGTCTGTGCTTACCTATTCTGAATGCATATTCTAAAGATGACTAGAAAACATGCTAAATAAAAGAAAAGAAATGAATAAAAGGGAGAAAGCTAATCCAAGGGACAAATGTAGGCATTGAGAATGCTGCTTTACTATACACCCATGGGTGATGAGGAAAATCGTGAAACTTGAGAAACTCTTGGAAAGCGTCTCGCAAATCAACGAAAATTTGAATAAATCCGAGAAAATCAAATTGGGGAAAATAATCCTCATTCAGGACAATGTCGGCATTGTTAAGCCTATTAATGTACGCCCTCAGGCGATAGAATGCCAAATCAAATCAAAATCGCAGAAGTCAGAAGAAATCCAGGAAGTGATGGGAAAACCAAGCTTGAAATGAGTTAGAAATGCGTGCACGATGAAAGGAAGAAGGCACAAGAAAATATGCATGAAAAAGTGCAACAAAATGTGCAAAATGCATGTAAGAGTGTAAAAATGTGAATTCAAGGGCTTTTGTCCAAAAATCCCAAAATTCTGAGTGAAAATAGAAATTCTGAAGTTAAATCATCAAGAACACAAAGAAAACACATTTTATGTAATTGTGAAGAAATCTAGGGTCAAATGTGCAAAACTGTGCATTTTTAATCAAATTGAAGATTCCTAGGGGTTAAAGTGCAATTTTGCCATTAAAACATGTATTTAATGCAATTCTGTGGAAATTTAGGGTAAAATATGCAAGAAAAAGAGTCCATGTTTGAAAACAGAAAGTTTCAGGGACAATTTTGTAAATTTACCCTAGAAAACATGCATTTAGTGAGAAATCAGTAAAATTCAGGGGCTAAAATGCAATTTAGGTCACATTTGAGAAAATATTTAAATTCCCAAGGTTTAATTAACAATTCTGATAGAGAAATGTGCATCAGAACTATTTCAACAAAGTCCAGGGTTTTAAATGCAAAACTTCTAGACTTTAATGTGTGAAAAGTAACTCAGAGAGTCTTATATCAGACTTTAAAGCATGAAAGGCATTAACAAGATTATTCAGGGGGCACATTGCAATATTTTCAAATCAAACTTTATTTAAACGATTTTTAAAAATTGCAAGGACGTAATTGTAAGAAAAAGGACCAACTTGTAAGAAAAGAAGGACCTAACTGTAAGAAAACAAAAGTATCAGAAGTTATTTAAAAGAAAAACTATTTTTTATTTTAAAAAAGAAAATGAATCGACGGCCGCTAGTGACGGAACTCTGCCATCGACGACCGCTAGGGATGCTCTGGAATTAGAAAACACGATGAGCAAGAGAAGAGGAAAAGAAGAGGATCTAGTGGTCTAGATCACGGCCTCAACGGCTGGAATGGGCTACCCATCTCCCTCACCGTCGTGAGTGCTCTGGTGACGGCACTGGAGAAGGAGGTGCTGGAGGGCTGCGGCGTGGTGCTTAAGGTTGTTGGAAGATTGAGGGCGACGAGTGGAGCATTTCCCCTCTTCCAGAAGCAAGAATGGGACACTCCTCCCATCGTCGGACCTCACTCGCCGTCGACACGATCCAACTCCAGCGAGCTCCACTGTGGCGGCTATCTAGGACTTGAGGCTTGGCTTCGATGGCTCTAGAGTGCTGGGGGTGCATCGTGGAATGTTTCTGGATGCTTAGGGAGGCGCATGTCTTATCGCTGTTTCTAGTCGTCTTCTCCGGCGACGGTGATGATGCGCAACTCCAACGACCAACTCCTAGAGGCTTAGCGAGGTGTTGAAACGGCACGTAGAGGGTCGAAAGAGCTTGAGGGAGACCAGTGGAGGAAGATCTAATGCTTTGGGACATGAATCAACCAGTGGATTCGTGCTCCCACCTAGGCCACTGAAAAATGGCTTCGACAAAACTAAAATCCTTGATTCCAACCATGGAAACCCTCTCGCACTACTGGAATCACTTGGGAAGAAGGAGGGAGGCCAGGGAAGCTAAATTTGAAGTAAATTGATGTCAATGGAGGACATACCTGGACTACTAGTGAGCTTGGTCGTCAGAGCTCACCGGAGATGGCTGGAAACTCTGATTTCTCTCCTCCACGAGCTTCCTCCTTGCTCTAGGATAACTCTTGTTGCTTTGATTGAGAGAAAAAGCTTTGGGAGGCTCTCCTCTCAAATTTTTCCAAATCCCCTTCTCACTTGCAAATGGGGCCATTTATAGGCTTCCAAATGGCTTGCTTTGTTGTTATGGTTAGAGTGGGAGGTGGTTAAGGTCGTTGGAGTGAAGGGGGAAGTGGTTAAGGTGGTTGGAGTGAAGTGGGAAGTGGTTAAGGTTGTTGGGGTTTGACTTAAGGTTTAGGGTTTGACTTAGCGTTTCTCTTAGGTTTTGGGTTTGGATTAGGGTTCTGAATTTAGGTCTTAACCTAGGGTTTAAGGTTTGGATTAGGGCTTAACTCAGGTTTTAGGGTTTATTTAGGGTTTTATGATTTTGTTTAGTTTTTTAGGGTTTTCCTAGGGCTTTTAGGATTTTCTAAGGTTTTTATGGTTTATTTAGGGTTTTATGGTTTTGTTTAGGTTTTTAGGGGTTTTCTAGGGTTTTTAGAGTTTTCTAAGGTTTTTAGGGGTTTTTCAGGGTTTAGCTTGGTTTTTTAGGGTTTTGTTTGATTTTTAGGGTTTTGTTTGGTTTTTTAGGGTTTTCGTAGGGTTTTTAGGGTTTTTCAGAGTCCTATTAGGGTTTTGTCCATTTGCAAGCAGATGGGGGTGTATACAAATGCCCTTCCTTGAGCGAGGTCGGAGGACGAATGAAATAGAGACCAATGCCATGGGGTGACAGAGACACCCCACCCCCTTCTTACAAGGAAGAGAGATCAGGTGGAGGAGATCCTCGTAGTTGACAAAGATGCCCTGTCCGATGCTACTAGAAAGAGTTAGTTAATGGCAAATAGCTACCAGTCGGTGAATGCACTAGAAGTCTTGTCCTGCCTCGTTGAACGCCATCAGTCGAAGCTAACATCAGTGAAACAAATACAATTGACAAATGCTGACAAGTTGACAACCAATTAGCTCTTAAAAGACATGACTGATTATCACACTTGTTTAGAAAAATGCCGAACAAGACTTACGGTGCTTGCTGATTGAAAAGTGACTGGTCACGGAAGTCATTCGGGTAGTTTGGACTACTAGCCCAGAAGGAGGGAAGGAACAAGGAGAATGGAGAAATCCATCAGGCATCACAAGGATTGCCCGGGTAGTTTGGGATACCAGCCCAAAAGAAGGAGGCAAACAGTTTGCTTGGATTCCGTCCAATCGGAGTGGAACTCAAACTGAAGGAGGGCACCAAGGTTCGTCCGGATGGATCGAACCGCGGATGGGAACATTTAGACTCCGATCGATAGTCTAGAAATGATGGAAAAGAGAATACTTGAATCCGTCCATCCAGATAGGAATTCAAAGGCGAGAGGGGTGGCACTGAGGTTCGTCCGAACGGATCCGACTGGTAGTCTAGAAAAGATGGGAAAGGGAGGCCTTGAATCTGTCCGTCCGAATAGGAATTCGAAGGCGAGAGGAGTGACACCGAGGTTTGTCCGAATAGATCGAACAAGGGATGGGAACATCTAGACTCTGACTGGTAGTCTAGAAAAGAAGGAAAAGGGAGGCTTTCAATCGATCCGTCTGGATAGGAATTCGAAGGCGAGAGGGACGGTACCAAGGTTCGTCTGAACGGATCAAACCAAGGATGGAAACATCTAGACTCTGACTGATAGTCTAGAAAAGATGGGAAAGGGAGGCCATGAATCCGTCCGTCCGGATTGGAATTCGAAGGCAAGAGGGGTGGCGCCGAGGTTCATTCTAACTGATCAAACCAGGGATGGGAACATCTGGACTCCGACCAGTAGTCTAGAAAAGAGGGAAAAGGGAGGCCTTGAATCCATCCGTCCAGATAAGAATTCGAAGGCAAGAGGGGTGGCACCGATGTTCTTTCAAACGGATCGTACCATGGATGGGAACATCTAGACTCCTATCGGTAGTCTAGAAAAGATGAAAACGGGAGGCCTCGAATTCATCCGTCCGGATAGGAATTCAAAGGTGAAAGTGGTGGCATCGAGGTTCATCCGAACGGATCAAGCCAAGGATGGGAACATTTAGACTCCGACCGGTAGTCTAGAAAAGATGAGAAAGGGGGTCCGTGAATTTGTCTGTCCAAAAAGGAATTTGAGGGCGAGAGGGGTGGCACTGAGGTTTGTTTGAACGGATCAAACCAGGGATGGGAACATCTAGACTCCGACCGGTAGTCTAGAAAAGATGGAAAAAGGAGGCCTTAAATCCATCAGTCTGGATAGGAATTCGAGGGGAGGTTCGTCTAAACGGATCAAACCAGGGATGGGAACATCTAGACTCCGATCGGTAGTCTAGAAAAGATGGAAAAGGAAGGCCTTGAACCTGTCCATCCAGATAGGAATTCGAAGGCGAGAGGGGTGGCACTGAGGTTCGTCCGAACGGATCGAACGAGGGATAAGAACATCTAGACTCCGACTGGTAGTCTAGAAAAGAAGGAAAAGGGAGGCCTTGAATCTATTCATCCGGATAAGAATTCGAAGGCGAGAGGGGTCATACCGAGGTTCGTTCGAACAGATCAAACTAGGGATGGGAACATCTAGAATCCGATCGGTAGTCTAGAAAAGATGGAAAAATGCGGCCTTGAATCCGTCCATTCGGATAGGAATTCGAAGGTAAGAGGGGTGGCACCAAGGTTCGTCCAAACGGATCGAACTAGGGATGGGAACATCTAGAGTCCGACTGGTAGTCTAGAAAAGATGGAAAAGCGAAGCCTTGAATCCGTCCATTCAAATAGGAATCTGAAGGTGAGAGGGGTAATTCCACCCTATCTGGCACAGAAGTTGTGCAGACTTCATTCGTCCAGATCGGGGCAATAAAACGAGATTCTCGACTATTATCTGGGTGGTCCCGAGCGCCAAGCCTACAGGCAGAAGAAAGGAGAATCCTGAACCAGTCAAGAACATGTTGTCGCGATGGCGATTTCTATTCCGTATCAATCTTATGCAATCAAACAAGCTGGCCAGAAATGTTCTGATGAATTTTATTACCGAAGTCAATGAAGTGATTACATGAATTTCAACTTGCAAAGAACCAGTAACATGACATTAATGTTAAGAATCTACGTCATTCCTGGATCTCTTGGAGCCCGATGCTTTGGTAAAGAGCATACGGCTCGACGCAGCACTACAGATTGGTCAGGCCTCTTCGACTTCAGCTTCGTAATCTACTATGCAACTTTTCCCCACTATGACTCTAAGATCCCTTGATCGTATGGAGCCACCAAGCAGGCGAGATAGCTCCTTAGTCATAGTGTAGGAGCTCAGGGGGTATTCTTGGAACTGTGCTGGCATTTACCCTTGAACAAAGGAATCTTGCTGATAACCGAACTACCGCATCACTCAGACTGGGTGATATTCAACTCCACCAGTCAACCCCGGCAGGACGATAAGTTGCATGTCAGCTGTGTTGAAGAAGGCCTTAAAGTCATGAGTAGCCGAAGGAATAATGTGCCAGATGATTTTCTATTCTGTCAAGCTTTCTAAACGTTTGTACTCCTTCCGAACTAAGGTGAGCGTGCACGCATGGCCGCTTTGACAGTAGGATTCGAAGGCTGGTCCTTGCGGGCGTAAGACTTCTATACCAAGATGTGTAGCCAACCATACCTGCACAAAAGCTCCACAGCCATAAAAGTGCTGGCAGCACCGTAGTGATTGGTCTAGAGCCTGGTAAGTTTCTACCAAGATGACTGGGGCTAAATCTACCTGACGGGTGACAACTGCCAAAGCAATCTCGGCGACTTCAATGTTTACAACCACCCGACCATGGCTGAAAATCAATTCCCCTAGGAAGCAGACAACAAAGCCTTTCAACCATAGCTGATCACCCAGGGAGGCGCGCATTCCAGCTACTTTGTCAAAGTAATCTAACTACTGCATGGGAGAATGTCCGTTTGAGAAGATGAGCTGGCGATCACAATCACTAGTTGATAGGCCTGTTAGCTCACTCAAGACTGAGGATATACCCATCACGCCACATAAACACTGTGGGTCCCAGGAACCTCTGTAGACAACATATTTTTTGGACCTCCTCCAACGTTGGGGTCAATTCGATTCTCCCAAAGCGAAATACATGATGAGTCGGCTTCTAGCATTGGGCAGCTGCACATAGGAAGTATCGAGAAATCTCCACCTTCACGATATCTAGAAGCTTTGAAGAGATCCCCCAAATCCGTAGCTTATCGTGATCGCTTTCTGTTAACTGCTTGATCCATTCTTAGAGAACATCTGAACAGTGTGTGGGCACAACCATCGTAGGAAAATGCATGATCTGTAAGCCGTTTCAGCTTTCCATGGCTCGAGACTCCTCAGAAAGGGCAAACGATCTCCTACAAGACAAGCCCAAAGCATTGTTTTTGAAATAGATTTCAACTTTGCTTCGTTCAATAGCACTTAGCAAATCCAAAGCAAACAGATAAAAGATGCAGTGCAATGGTATTAAAAGAATTAGAGAAACTGGCCCAAAGCTGAAAACTACAACTGACTGAACAAAGAGTTGCTGAATAGACTAAATCTTGTGCACAACCATGAGGGAAGGCCCTAGTTAACAACCGGTTTTGACCAGGTACCCAAGTAATGAGATATGACCATCAAACCTGGGGGATCGGGATTATTTGATGACAGTGCTTCCCAGTAGATTACTGGGATCCTTGACATATAGAGCAGCTAACATGCCCCTGGTAGAGCATTAGCTCAATAAGTCTAACCATAGGACAACTGACATGCCCCTGGTTTGACATAGACGACTCTTAACCAAACAGAGCAGCTTACATGCCCGTGATCGAGTACTAGCTCAATGTGTCTAACCATAGGACAACTAACATGCCCCTGGTTTGACATGGATGATTCTTAACCAAACAGAGTAGCTTACATGCCTCTAGTCGAGTACTGGCTCAATGTGTCTAACCATAGGACAACTGACATGCCCTTGGTTTGAGATAAATGGCCTTAACCAACAAGAGCTGCTTATATGCCCCTGGTCTAGGCAATGTCCTTATGATTCTCTTAGACTGAAAGTCGTTATCACACCCTAGCAAAGAGAACCAAATAATACTCTGTGATGCTTTTAAGATGATGTTTGTGGAAAGAAATGCATGCATGCTGAATGATTTGTGGCATCTTATTGGCGCCCTAAACATTGGGATGCTTATTGCCAAGTATACAAGGGAATGGCAACTCCAGACCTCATGAGACTCTATCCAAGCCCCTAGTTTTTTGGGTGGCTCTCTGGAAATGAGACATTGTGTCCTGGACTCCGTTCCAAACCCTACTGGACCATACCATTACTTTTTTATTTTATTCATTATTTATTCTTTCTCCCTCATAGGCATGTGGGTTCACCCTATCCTTGGCTCAGAGGTAATAGGTACTTCGTCTATGGTGGGGAGCTGCTATTGTTTAAAGGGTTGGATAGGCCCTTTTGAAACATGTCTTCCAAGTATTCACTCCGACTCCTCTCCAAGATAAATTGGAGGGACAATGCTACCCGTCATGCCTCTCTCTTTAGGGTCGACTTCTATCTACGACTTCTATCTTCTAATTCTTTTATGCCCCTTCACAGATATATATATTTTTGTTTTATTTCTCACGCTCTCACTCTCACCCCTAACATTTTATCTCCCGCTGGGAGGTGTAGGGTCCTCAATCGGCTTGGATACTTTGCCTAATTATCAATGAAAGGTGGCTCCCTCTCTCCCTAGGTTCCTGAATAGTACTACCTGAGGAGGTGCTACGCATTCCCAACATTGGCAGGCTTATTTTACTTATCATCACTAGGCTAAGATCCATGCATGTGATGATGAAAACAAACATCGGCCTATATATGCATATACTGAATGGGGGTTTGTATGTGTTGTGATGCAAGGCTACATGGATGTAGAAAGAATATGAATTTATGCATGCATCGAGGAGAGTGTCAATGTCGTAGAGTGAGGACACACTATTTTCACTTATAGTAATTTTTTAGGTAGCATGAATTAACTGGCTCTGATTGTTCGATGCAATCCATGTCCTCAAGGATGGCAGATCCTCTAGAGTAGACTTGCTTGACCACGAATGGTCCACGCCAGTTGGGCTTGAACTTGCCAAGACTATCAGGGAGATGTATCGCTCACAAGACCAGGTCCCCTCGCAAAAAGTTTCTTGGTCCCCTGGCAAAAAGCTTCTTGGTCGAACCTTCTTCTGATAAGCTTTGGCCATGCATTTCTGATAGCATTGTGCATGACGCATAGCTTGCAATCGATGCTCATCTATCAAGTTCAGTTGATCAAGGCGGTCCTCAATCCACTCTGCCTCTTCTAGCTCTACTTCTTTCAGGACTCTGAGCGACGGTATCTCCACCACTATTGGTAGGACTGCTTCCATGCCATGTACCAAAGAATATAAAGTCGCTCCTGTTTTAGTCTGAACTGATGTTCTATAAGCCCACAGAGCGTAGGGGAGATTGTCATGCCAGTCCTTATGTATTTCTGCCATCTTTTTAAGAATCTTAGTTAGATTCTTATTGGTAGATTCCATAGCACCGTTCATCTGAGGACGGTATGGGGAGCACTTGTGATGCCTGATATGGAACTCCTACAGGAAATCCTCAACCTTCATGGCTGTGAAATTTGTCCCATTATCAGAATTGATGGAATGTGGTACCCTGTACCGAGTAATGATGTTGTTCCTAATGAACTTTTCAGTCATGAATGCGGTCACTATCTTGTAAGAAGCTGCCTCCACCCACTTTGTAAAATAATCAAATGCTACTAAGATGTACTGATGTCCATTGGAAGCCGTTGGGTGGATAGCTCTAATGACGTCTATTCCTCATGTTGAGAAAGGTCAGGGTGACGACATGCTGTGGAGCTGCTGTGGTGGTGCATGAATAAAGTTGCCATGGACTTGATAGTTATGACATCTTCGCATGAACTGACAACAGTCTGTCTCCATGGTTGACCAGAAATAACCTTGTAACATTATTTGCTTAGCCAATAATACTTCATTCATGTGAGGCCCGCAAGTCCCAACATGCACTTGCAACATTGAGGTATCGGCCTCCTTTTTATCATGAAAGCGTACAAGCATCTGATTGTAAGACCTCCTATACAAGTGACCTGCTCCAAGCACATATTTTGAGGCCAGTTGGACCATGCTTTTTCTATCTACCACTGATGAATCTGGATGGTGACTCCCAGTTTCGAGATAAGCTCTAATGTCATGATACCATGGGAGCTCTACTATGAAATCTACTTCCTCTATGCTCATGCAGAGTGTCGGTTGGTCTGTGCAGGTTACCAACACTTTTACTGTGTCATCCTCTGGTATGGACAACAAGGATGCAAGAGTGGCTAGTGCATCTGTGTAAGCATTCTTGGCCCTATTCATAAAGGAAAAGTGTATCTCCTTAAACTTGGTCATCAACTTTAAGAGATGGTTGTGGTATGGAACCAATTTCAGGTCCTTGGTTCTCCAATTGCCATTAACTTGAGAGATAACTAACATGGCATCACCATGCACATGTAGTTTCCGTGCACCATGTTCTAATGCTACCTGTAAGCCAAGAATACATGCCTTGTACTCTGCCACATTATTGGTATACACAATGGTCAACTTTCAAGCAAGTGGGATCATCTGGCCCTGTGGAGTTTCCAGCACCGCACCAATAGCCATGCCTCTCCTATTAACTACTCCATCAAAGTAAAGCTGCCACTGATCTTTATCTCGAGGGACTACTGACTCTTCTTCTTCCATGGCGAACAATATATCCTCATGAGAGAACTAAGTTTGCAGGGGTTGGTACTCTGGCAAGGTAAGTCTGCTAAGTTATCTGCCATGGCCTGTCCCTTCATCGACTTCTGAGTGACAAAAATGATATCAAACTGAGATAAGAGAACTTGCCACTTGACACATCTACCCACCAGTGTAGGTTTCTAGAACATCAAGCACTCGGGCGATAGAAAGCCAAATCAAATCAAAATCGCAAAAGTCGCCAGTTCCTGTGACCGTGCAGGTGGAATCCTACACAGCTCTCCTTATGGTGCGTGGAAGCACACGAAGAGTCCCGATACAGTCACAGAAAAGATGGTGAATCTAGAGAAGATGAGTAGACTCGGAAACACCAAGGAAAGATAAGAAAGGATAAGGGAAGGAGTCGCCACCTAGTCTTTTAATGGAAAGACAAGGAAAACCAAACACGAAAGAAACCAAGAAGAAAACATGTATGCTCCATGGGCCAGAGAAAGGGTAAGGATTCTTTTTACGCATGGGGAAGGGATTAGGCACCCCATCCGCCCGAGGAACTCGGTCTTTCTAATTTTCCTACTTGCTAAATGGTCTATTGGGTGTGTGCTTGCCTATTCTGATTGCATATGCTAAAGATGACTAGAAAACATGCCAAATCAAAGAGAAGAAATGAATAAAAGGGAAAAAGCTAATCCAAGGGACAAATGTAGGCATTGAGAATGCCGTTTTACTATATACTCATGGGCGATGAGGAAAATCATGCAAATCGAGAAATTCTTGGAAAGCATCTCGCAAATCAGTGGAAATTTAAATAAATCCGAGAAAATCAAATTGAAGAAAATAATCCTCATTCAGGACAATGTCGGCATTGTTAAGCTTGTTAATGTGCGCCTTCAGGTGATAGAAAGCCAAATCAAATCAAAATCGCAAAAGTCGGAAGAAATCCAGGAAGCGATGGGAAAACCAAGCTTGAAATGAGTTAGAAATGCGTGCACGATGAAAGGAAGAAGGTACAAAAAAATATGCTTGAAAAAGTGCAAAAAATGTGCAAAATGCCTATAAGAGTGTAAAATATGAATTCCAAGGGCTTTTGTGCAAAAATCCCAAATTCTGAGTGAAAACTGAAATTCTGAAGTTAAATCAGCAAAAACACATAGAAAAACACATTTTATGTAATTTTGAAGAAATCTAGGGTCAAATGTGCAAAACTGTGCATTTTTAGTCAAATTGAAGATTCTTAGGGGTTAAAGTGCAATTTTGCCATTAAAACATGTATTTAATGCAATTCTGTTGAAATTCAAGGTAAAATATGCAAGAAAAAGAGTCCATTTTTTAAAACAGAAAGTTTCAGGGACAATTATGTAATTTTACCCTAGAAAACATGCATTCAGGGACAATTATCTTTTCTTGGTGTTTCCGAGACTAGTCTTCTTCTCTAGATTCACCATCTTCACCGTGACTGTATTGGGACTCCTTGTGTGCTTTCACGCATGTAGGAGAGCCGTGCAGGGTTCCATGCTATTGCAGGAGACAACGCCACCAACTCACCACTCGTTCACTACCTACACTCCGACTAGGATTTAGAACAGGAACCTTACTTTTCTAACTAGAGTCAAAACCCAAACCCATGAGTGCGTCCCGTGTGGTCAACCCCATATGGGACATGCATGGTGAGAGAGTGCACTTTAGGACATTCATCCGCATTGTGTGTCATTGCATACCACTTTAATAACTCACATTTGTCTGTACGTCGTGGTTCAAGTTTTGATGCCTGTTTATAACAGGTAGCTTGTTGCAAGGTGTCACCATGTCGGACCTGGAGGGAGGCGGGAAGGGAATCACAGCCATGCCAAGATGGCGAAGGCGCAAGGATAGGATAAAAGAAAAGAAAAGGGAGTCGCCACCTAGTCTTTTAAAGGAAAGACCAGGAAAACCACAAAAGGATGAATGCATGTGATGCAGATGGGAAGGCTGAATGTCTGCTGGGTAAGGATTCCTATTACGCACGAGGAAGGTATTAGGCATCCTCGTGCACCCGAGAAACTCGGTCTTTCTAGTCCAAATGCTTGCTAAGGGTTTGATGAATGCGTGTTTGCCTATTCTATATGCTCGTGCACGATGATGACTGAAAACATGCCATGTCAAAGCCAAGGAAAAGAAACCAAGGGAAAAAAAAGTCGATCTA
>JAMKQA010012293.1:0-36930 GCA_024699735.1 Posidonia australis
TGAAAAGCCATTGCTTTCTGAGTTTTAAGAATTGCATATAAGGGTTTAAAATGATGCTTTCTGGCTAGGTTTTCTGTGTTTTTGGTGTTGTTTTTGGGACGCGTACTGGGTGGCATTCTTGTCACTCACGCGTGTTTTCTTGTCCCCTTGTTTTCAGGTGCTTAGCTATAGGAGAAGTCTTTCCTGGTGCAACTTTTCGAGCTACACTTGTCGCACACAGGTCTAGGTAGTTAGCTTTATTTATTTTAATATTGCTACTTGGTTGCATTTATTTGTGTTTGGGTAGTTCTTATACTGTTGTGTAGCACGGAGGTGTTACAGTATGTAAACTCAATTCCAAGAAAATACTTAAATTTCCCAGTATCCTTGGTGACAGTATGTAGACAGATACTCCTTGGTCTCAACAATCCTCGTAGTGTCATTACCTGTCAAGAGTATATCATCTACATGGACTATCAAGAATACATAACCTAGTGTACTTGACTTATAAAAACTGAATGATCAACAATACACTATCTGAAACCAATGTCCAATACCACTTGACTAAATTTTTAAAACCATACTTTAAGACACTACTTAGTCCATTTATTGTATTTTGAAGTAGACAGACATAATTCTCCCTTTGAGTAACCAATCTAAGAGGTTATTCTATGTAGGCCTGCTCAAACAAACCTCCATACAAAAATACATTCTTGACATCCAACTGATGCAAAGTTCAAGACTAATTGATAGCCAAAGATAAGAGAATCCAAATAGAATTGAAACATACCACAAGAGAAAATGTCTTTATGTAGTCAACACTATAAGTTTGTGTAAAGTCCTGTGCCACCAAAAGGACTTTGTAACGCTCAACAAAAACATTTACCTTATGTTGGACTGTGAATGCCCACATATAACCAACTAACCTTGTTTCTTTAGGACGAGTCACAAGTTTCTATATACCTCGGGACATTAATTCTTGCATTTCCTTAGTTATGGTATATTTTCAATGAGAAATTTAAAGGACTTCTTGGTAGTATTTGGGAATAGACTCTGCAGAAATAAATAGGACAAAGTATTAAAAAGAAGGATGAAGACTATCATAAATAACAAAGATAGATATAGGATGAGCTGTAGTGGAACAACTACCTAGGAAGGTCAAAGTGAGGAATGAAGTTGGAATGATCTCTACCGAAGTAGGCACGAGTGGTTGTTGATGACAATGATACACCTATAAAGGTTTTGATACTTACTATTCAATCTGGATCAACTCATCATGCACAAGTGAAGAAAGAGGAATAGACTCCACAACTAGTTTTGCCACTTTAAAGGACTTTGACTGAAGAAATATGACATCGACAGACACAATATAATGACGCGTAGGAAGATGATAACACCGATATTCTTTTTGAGTTCTGAAGTATCCATAAAAACACATTTGAAGGCTCGAGACATAAGTTTATTAAGTCTAGGTGTATGATTTTAAACAAATGCTACACAATTAAACACTTTAGGTGGAAAAGCAAGCAACTTCCTCAAAGAGAAGTCTTCTTCTAAGAGGAATAGAAAACATACAATTAATCCAGTATATAACAGCAAGTATAACATCAGACCAAGAATACTTAGGAACTTACTTCTCAACCATAATAGTGCCTATCACATCCAAAATGTGGCAATACTAACGTTTAATCACACTATTGTGTTGAGAAGTATATGCACATAAATTTGATACAAGATTCCCTCAGAGGAATAATATTCTTAAAGATTGATTTGTAAAAATTCTAAAGCATCGTTAATACAAATAATCTTAAGCAAGATAGAAATTTGATTTATAATTTCATCAAAATAAATTTTAATCACCTCAAACACATGTTGTCTATCCTTTGAAAAGTACACTTAAGACATACAAGAGAAATGATCAACAAAAGTAATATAATATCTAAAACTAAAAACAGACACATCACGAGTAGATATCCAAATATCACAATGAATAAGATCAAACAAACTCTAACTCGAAGATAATGACTGACGCCTATAGATAGCATGATAATGCTTACCTACCAGACACGACTCACAAGTAAATGACTCTAAAGACACCCGTGGAATAATTTACTGAAGTCAACAAAGGGGCAATGCCCTAAACGACAATACCATAACAAGGAGAAGTTCACCATTGTAGCAACCATAGCAAGTCCTCGTGAAATATCATCACGTACCAGTAAGTACACATTATTATCTTGCCAAATCAATCCTCTTTTCTATCTACAAATCCTAAGAAGTACAATGGAAAAGTACAAGATTGCAAAATAGTATAATAGTTTGGTGATTGCACCGATGAAAAGTAAATTGACAAGAAAACCAAGGACAAAAAGGACTTTTTCAAGAGTAATCTGAGAAGAAACATTAATTACTTCTTCCCAACTACTAAGCAAATTTGACCATTAACTATGGAAACAAAATTAATGTCTAATAACGAAGAAATATGAAAGAAAAGATCTCAAATACTGTCATGTGGGAGAAAAGAGGCTCCCGAGTGTAAGATCCAATCATAGTCTCAAAAATCGAGCAAAACGTATGTACCTAAAGTAGCGGTATAAGAGACAGTCGTAGTGGACTAATTGGCTCGCATCTGAAGGATCCCGTTGCTGGAGAATCCAAGGCATATGATTTAGATAATGCAAGATGCAGCAAAGGTGACCATCCAAACTTGTCACAGCATCTATCGAAAATGTGGTTGCTACAACCACAATGGTCACACTTGCGACTATCACGACCAAGTCTAGGAGTACCCTAGGTGCCATGTTCTCTAGTGGATGTCACCATCATCATTGATTTAAGACAACAGAAGAAGTCGAAGAACCAATAGAAACACGTAGAACCTGTAAAAAGGTTGACTGGAAGGTAGAAACAGAGTCAGTACCAAGAATCTGGCCTCCAATTTAACTAACAAGATCAAACTATAGGACAGCTAAGAAGATCGCTGCTGCTAGCTCCTTTCTGTACTCCATCTTGGAAATATTTGCCACTAATATACCTCCAACTCATCTGTTATGAGAGAAAACCCAAAAATTCTCTATTGATTAGTGAAGATTACATATATATAGGTATTAAACACCCTATGGATATATAGATATCCAATAACCCGTTTAACTATAAAATATATCCCCACCTATTCTAACACTCCCCCTCAAGCTGGAGCATACATATCAATCATGCCCAGCTTGTCACATTGAGACTCAAACACACCCATTGCAAGACCTTTGGTGAATATTTGTGCTAGTTGCTCTGAAGAGTGCGTATATGGAGTAGATATGACTCCATTCGTAACAAGATCTCTCACAAAGTGGCAGTCAACCTCGATGTGCTTTGTTCTTTCATGAAAGATGGGATTGTTTGCGATAAAGATCGCAGTTTAATTATCACACCTCATAAACATAGGTACCTCAACATCACACCCAAGCTGCTCAAGCAATGACTTCACCCACATCATCTCACACGCAGTCTGAGCCATAGATCTGTACTCCGCCTCTACACTAGACCTGGACACTACATTTTGTTTCTTGCTCCTCCAGGTGACCAAATTGCCACCCACATATGTACAAAAACCGGATGTAGATTTTCTATCACGTCTATCACCTGCATATCCCGAATCTGAGTAGGCTTCAACTCTGGTGTGATTATTTTTCTAGTATACCGGACCCTTTCCTAACGCCCCTTTCACATAAGATAAGACCCAAAGAGCACCTGTCCAGTGTACTCTCCTAGGCTCATGCATAAACTGACTCAGAAGACTGACTGCATAAGAAATTTCAAGTCGCGTCACCGTCAAATAAATGAGTTTGTCAATCAACCTACGGTATTGACCAGGATCCTTCAGTAGTTCTGAACTGCTATCCCAAAAAGATAGTGACTGTTCGATAGGGATGCTTTCTGGTTTACATCCCAGAAGGCCATTCTCCTCTAAGAGATCTAATACAAACTTCCTCTGTGATAGAACCATCCTACCATGTTCATATGCAAACTTGATCCTCAGAAAATAGCGAAGCTTTCCCATGCCTTTGGTCACAAAATGTCTGTGAAGATGAGCCTTTACCTCCGTAATTCCTCCTGTATCACTCCCAGTCACTAGAATGTCATCTACATATACAGCCAGTATGACACATCCACGACCTGTGCGCCTATAAAACACCGAGTGGTCTACTGCACACCTCTAAAAGCCACCATCAAGTACCACCTGGATAAACTTCTCAAACCACGCCTTGGGACTTTGCTTTAGCCCATAGATAGCCTTTCGTAATCTGCATACAAAATCCTCCTCCTGAGCAACGTATCCCAGAGGCTACTCCATCAAGATTGTCTCAGTCAGATCGCAATAGAGGAAGGCATTCTTGACATCAAACTGACACATATCCCAGGAATTATTCAATGCAAGAGACAACAGCACCCAAATAGAATTGAGACGAGCAATAGGTGAAAAAGATTCCTCGTAATCGATGCCATATGTCTGAGTAAAACCCCGAGCAACCAGTCTAATCTTGTATCTGTCGATGCCATAGTATACACCCACTTGCAGGTGACCACAGTAGTCCCAGCAGTGCGGGCCACTAACTCCCATGTGCCACGACTAGTAAGTGCCTCAATCTCCTCATTCATAGCAACCTTTCAATGTGGAAGAGAAAGTACCTCCTCGTAATTCCTGGGAATGCTCTGAGAATGGAAGGACAAGACAAAACTACGGAAACGAGGGTGTAGAGTATCATAAGATACAAAATGAGAAATAGGATGAACTGTACATGAACGAGTACCTTTTCGAAGGACTATAGGCATGTCTGAGGAACTAACGGGCGGATTTGCATTTGCAGAGGAGGGTGGTCCGTCGTTAAGAGGTCCTTGAGGATGCTAACGTCGACGATATACCTGCAAGGATGAAGACGCTGTTGGTGGAACGGTCGATGTAGATTGAGAATCAACATGTTGCAACTCGACAACTGAGGGAACAGGGACAGACTGGACGGTGAAGGAACACTGTAATATGGTTCAGACTCAAAGAAAGTAACATCTGCAGAAACATAATACCGACGAGTGAGAGGATGAAAACACCGATAACCCCTTTGAGTTCGCGAATAACCAACAAAAACACACTTTATTACACGTAGAGACAGTTTCTCCAATCCAGGGGAAAGGTCCTGAACAAAGGCCACACACCCAAACACCCTCAGTGTCAGACTAAATAAAGTGGAGTCTGGTTGTAAACGACGAAGTGAAACCTCCCCACCAAGTAGAGTAGTAGGCATCCTGTTGATAAGATAGGTAGTTGTAAGCACAACATCAGCCCAAAGATTTTTGGAACCTACATATGCACCATAAGTGTACGAGTGACATCTAGAATGTGCATATGCTTACGTTATGCAACCCCATTTTGCTGTGAGATGTGAGGACAAGATGTCTGATGGATGATACCCAGTGAGGCACACATAGAAGTGACGTTAGAATGTATGAACTCAAGTGCATTGTCAATTCTCAAAAACTTGGGAGTCACATCAAAATGATTCTTTATTTCATTAAGAAAATTTCTGAGTACATCATGAATATGATTTCGATCTTTCAACAAATATACCCAGGACGCTTGAGAAAAATTATCAACAAAAACAATATAGTACCTATGACCCGACACAGACTGGACTCTAGATGAACCCCATACATCACAATGAACCAACTCAAATGTTGTGCTACTAAACACAAGATGCAACTGTTTAAACGAAGCACGATGGTGCTTGCCTAACTGACACGACGCACAATCAAAACGAGACACGGACTGCCACGGTAAGGCCTGCTGGAGTTTCTGGTGAGACGAATGTCCCAGTCTATTGTGCCACAACAAAGAGGACTCAACAGTAGAGGTTGTAGAAGCCAGGCCTTGAGGAATCTCATCACGAACTAGCAGGTACACTCCATTTCCTTGATCACGGCCCAAACCAATCCTCCTCCCCGTCTACAAATCCTGAAAGATACAGTGAAAAGGGAAAAATGTCACACTACATTTGAGCTGTTTTGTAATAGCACTAATGGACAATAAATTTACAGAAAATCAAGGACAGAAAGGACACTCTCTAGTGGTAACTGTGAAGAGGCATGGACCACCCCCTCACCAGAGACTGGACAAGTTCGACCATCAGCAATCGTGACATTCTGAATATAAGATAACTGAGATAATTGTGTAAACAAACTACGAGTACCTGACATGTGGAGGAGGCACAGGAATCAATGATCCAGGAGGAGTCTCTCGAGGCAAATAGGACACTAGTACTGAAGTGCTGGCATGTGTGGCTGTGGCAGTGGAGTCAGTGACCTTTAGCTGCTGAAGCCGTTCGTAATCAGCCTGTGACACAGTGAATGTCGGTGACTCAGTAGTAACAACAGATATGGGAGCGTTTGTAGTCATATTAGCTGTCTGAGAATGACCAATAATATCCCAGCATCGCTCAACTCGATGACCCAATCGTCCACAGTGTGTACAACGTGGCTGTCATGGCAGAAGACTCGGACACTGTATGAGAAGTAGCAGTAGAGACTCGCATAGCCTTACTGAAAGTGGTATAAAGATCTGGTAGTACATCAGCAGCCAATACATGTCCTCGAATCTGTGAAATGATATCTGGATTCAGGGCAGAGAGAAACACAGCAACCGCTAATTCTTCGAGATAATGACACAAGCTGGTGATATCAACCGTTAAAGGCTGATGAATATCCAACTCTTCTAGTAAGGCTCGAAGAACAGTGAAGAGATCCTGAACAGATCTGTCCCCCTACCGTAGAGTGAAAGCTGCTCATAAATCTCACAAACTATGGAAATATTCTTTTCATGCCCACAGGTGAGTCGAAGAGTATCCCAAATCTTCTTTACTGGTCGGAATGATCTGACACCACGTGCAACAGAAGACTCCATACTGTTAGCCATCTAATTAATAACCGCCGCATCATCGTCCAATCAATCTTCATAAATGTCAGATATGATAACCAAAGGAGAATCTGTGAGGTGCTTCAACTTTCTGTGTGCCAAAACAAATGTCTCAAATCTCTGAGACCACAGATGATAGTTAGGGCCAGAGAGTTTCTCAGAGGTACCACTCATGTTTTTAAAAAACGAATCACGGGATGACATCCTCACTGATTTTAAGTAGCAAATCACAAATAGATGATCTGAAAACGACGAAAAAAGTAGACCAATTACTCACCACAGTGTGTGGATGTGACGTATCCACACACAACACCAACTGAAGACTGGAGAAGGGCCTAAAACATGACCAGGAAGGGCTGGACTGTCCTAACAAGTAGACGGGAGAGACAACCAGGCATCACCGGTGACACAACATGCGCCGGTGACGTCGTACGGCCGACGACGGCGGCGGAACGGCCAGCAGTGGATTGCAGGCCACGTACGGGCCTGTCGGCGGTGCAGGAGGCCTTAGGGCACGCAGGCGGGAGGTCTAGAGGCAGCGAGAGGGCAGGAGGGCACATCCGATGCAGGTCAGGCGGCCGACGGCGACCAGTGACGGCGGAGGCAGCGGCCTGCGGCGAGTACGGCGGTGGCAGGCGGCTAGGATTTTTTTTGTAGTTTCTCCCTGTGCTCTGATACTATGTTATGAGAGAAAACCCAAAAATTCTCTATTGATTAGTGAAGATTACATATATATAGGTATTAGACACCCCATGAATATATATGGATGATATCCAATAACCCGTTTAACTATAAAATATATCCCCACTTATTCTAACATCATCCATACTGTAAAAATCTTATATGGAACAGTCTCCCAGCTTGTTTATGAATAATTACTAATAGATCTCACAAACTCTGGTAATGTTCTTCTCAATCTCATATGTACGAAGAGTATTCTAAATATTCTTTACAAGCTTTAACATTATAACCGAACGAGCAACACCTTCATCTATACTATTCACCATCTAAGAAATAACTACACGATCATCCATAAACCAATCCTCATAAGCTACATTCTTAACATCGAGTGAAGGATGTGTGATGTGTTGTATTTTTCGATGACCACCAAGGAATGTCTCGAAAGTTTGAGACCATAAAAGATAATTCTTTCCTATCAACTTAATTGATGTTGCAACAAATCTTTTAAGTAATGAATCACGAGAAGATGCCATGGCAACAATTTGGACAAGTCTGATTTGTCTTTAAAAAAAACTAATTTGTAGAATATAAAAGGCCAATATGGACTAGAAAAGGTCACAAAAATTACTAAAACTTAGAGCATATACTTGTTGCCTTAAAAAGGATAACTATTGCACACTTACTAGCAGTAATATAGACTTGGACAATCAAATGTGACTATAAAAATCATCAGATGTCCCAAAAAATTCATCAAAACTGTCGCATTACGTCATACGACGGTAGAGGAGGGACAATGAGGGCCACAAGTGACCCCTAGACGGCTAGACGGCAGCGGAAGACCTGTTGGACAACAGGAAAGGTCTAAACACTGCAACCACCGACGATTAGGGGCGGACAACGGCGACTAGCTGATCGGAATTTGATAGATGATGACCTGACGACGTCGAAGGTGATGACCGGTGGTTTCCTATGTTGGTTAGGATTTCTAAAGATGTTTTAGTACCATGTTATGTTAAAAGCAGAGAAATTAAGAGAAGAATATTACACACATATATGTTTCGTTAAAAGAGACATATAGGATCTATTAACCCACTAACACATTGCAATCATAGTTCTAAACGTCGGTTTCATGTCAAATTTCAGTCTAACAAAAGAAAATGTAACGGACATTGATGGAAATATCGATGGAAACATGATAACTTTACGAAAGTTCATGGAAATAATAAAAAAACTTTGAATTTTAATTTGAAACTATAAAATAAGCTAAAGTAAGTAATAATCTACATTTAAGTACTTAAATCAACTTTGTAAACATATATCACACTGAAATACGCAATAATCTAACTTAAAACTCTAGGATAAGCTAAAGTAAGTAATAATCTACATTTATATTTTACCAATTTTTAATGATTTTATAGGATTTTTAGGTTGGATTTTACCTTTATTAGGTTAGATCTATGTAATATCAAGTTATTAACATTAAAATATAAAAAAATTGAAAAAATAAAAATATTATATACAAAAACCTAAGGTCTTTGTATTTTGAGGTACATCTACGTAAAATACCTAAGACCTACATCAAAACAAAAGATGTAAGTGTTAATACCTAATATCTAAGTGCAATATGTAAATCTACATGAAAACAAAAGCAAAGCTCGAAAAAAAAAGCATAGAATTTGTTGTAAAACAATGGTAAAAAAAAACTTCAATCATATAGAGAACTCATACACTTAAAGAAAAATCTTCTACAATGTAAAGAACTTCAAGTCTTTAACAATGAAGAAAAATCTTTACTTGTGTAGAGACTAAAGAACCCGTGTTTTGAATATTAGTACTGCAACAACAAATAGTAGAGAAGAAGAGTAGAAGATTGAGAATTGAGAAGGAGACAACACAAAGAAGAAGTTGCCCATGACACCCGTGTTGACATAGAACAATAGGCATATCTAACGACACGCATTTTCAAAGCTTTGAAAAAACTAAGTTTCCATTGACACATCCGATACGCCTCCGATGTTTCCACTGAAACCCAGTAATTCTTGATTTTCCAGTATATGTCGTTTTCCTATTTTGTAATACTGACACGTGTCGACGAAATTTCGCTGACACGTGTCGATTTTTGAAACCATGACTACAACATAACACCAACACTTCAGTTGAGGTGGTCACAACAGTCTCCAACAAAGATTCTATTATTCCATTCCAACCATCAAATTGCAAGAGGTTGCATAATACACATTGCCCTTTGTCTTCTATCAAGGCATCTATGACCACACCACAATTCCCAGAAATGTTCAATCCTATGCACAACACAACCATCAACACCCATGAGACCAAACCACCATCTATTAATATCCAAAAACCCAAAGAATAAATGCCAAACATCCTTTTTCTCATCCAAACAGAAGGAAAAACGACCTACAAACTGAAAGCCTCCATGCTTCAAGGCGAACTTAATAAGCACACTCAATTTGGGTGCATCCAGTCGACGACAACACCTGAAACAAAGACTTCACAGAAAACAAGCCATCACTACTCCATAACCATATGTAGAATTAGGTGAGTAAAATATGGAAGAATCAATGGAATTCAAAAGAGCCATCAAGTAGATAGAGTCCATTATTTCACCTTCATTTAGATCCCTTCTAAATCGAACATTCCGACAATCTCTACCTCAGAACGCTCATAACACTCAAATAACCTTGCAAGGGGAGAAACAACAACCCAAAAAGGACAACATCAAAGCAGAAGAGCCTATCCACCCAAAAACAGATCCACTCACCACTACCAACCTTACATCCATAGCACTACAAACTACCTCATCTGACTCAACCACCCCTTTCCATACCCTACACACCTAATTTCCAAGACAACCACCCGACATAGATAAACTACCACCATACCACTTTCCTAAGATCACCCATAAACTATTACTAAATTCCCTACCTTTCCCAAGACGCCAAATCCATTTCCCTAAGACAAATTGACTAAGCAAATATCTTTGAGTCTAATACCACCTTTTTTTACAAATACAAACTTTACTCCATGCCACCATATGAAAACCCTTTTGTGCATCCATTTCCCCCTTTTCCACAAAAACTACTTGATAATGCTTTCTGTTAGACTTATTGTGCTTGTGTGATTTAATAGGTTATTGGATATTTGTTTATCTAATCACTTTATAAATATATAATCATCCACTCATTAGTGGTTGTTGCTTGCACATACTCTCTCCCTAATCTCATATGGTATCAGAGCCTAAGGTCTAGGGAATAGGGATCCACTAAAGAAACTACAAAAAAGAAAGAAAGAAAGGAGAGAGAATTGCAAGCAGTGATAGCAGCAATAGGAGCCATCATCGACAACTCCACCAGTAGTAGCAGTGTAACACCTGAAAATTTCATTTTCCTTGTAAATATTTAGAATTAATGAATTTTAACTATAGACAGGTGTTACTAGCGTGATGCCTTATTCTGTTAGCTCTATTATTGGTGTTTTGGGTTTTATTTCTTGTTTTAGCCACTAAATTGACCAAAAGCCATGAATTCCTACTACAGGTTGGTTCCACAGGTTAGTCTTGCGAATTGCTCTCGTGGGTTGGTGTCATGTATCTGTTTCACAGGATGCATTCAATTAATTCAATTTCTTGCTTGGCTCGGTGTTTAGCCAGGTTGTTTGGTAATGCACTGTGCTCATGTGTGATGTTGATGGGTTAGCGCGAAGAAGTGGTTGCTGCTTTACAATATTGTTGGTTGGACTCATTAAAACAACCTTTTGAACTTCCTCTTCTATGAATTTAGCTTCCAATTTGTTGGCATCTTCAACACTGATTTTCCTCAATTCAAGACCATCAAGATTCTCAAAAAGCTGTGATTTTGCCCTCAAATGTTCAGAAAAAAATTTCTCAATCTCACTTCTAATTTCTTCTCATATATGACAATCCCATTGAGCTTCACTGTACCTAGAAGATTAGCTCTTCTACAACCATTTGCAACCCTATGGAAAAATTTTGTGTTCTTATCCTGCCTTAAGCCACAAAGCTCTAGATCTGTCTCCAAGCAATCTCTCAAGATCAAGCTTAAGATGCACCCTGACTTCAATACCACCCACCATCAGTGTTCCTGCCTCCTCTTTTTTATTAAGCTCTGTGATTTTCTCTATGATCATCTTTGTTGCTCTCCCAACTTGACCCATTTCCTCTTTGACCAAGACTTAATCTTCTTCTTAACCGACTTGAGTTTAGCACATAGTCTTTTGTTGGACCCCTTTCATGAGTAAACACCTGAGATTCCCATTGACAAGCTTCAATCCACCATCCTCTGAACAGATTGTCAAAGATGTCAATATCAAACCATGCTGCATCAAACTTAAAAGGACACGGCCCCCAACCAGTTTCATCATTAACTGACATCAGCAACAACATATGAACAGAAGTAACTCTTGTCAGACATTGAACTCAAGAATCCGGGCATGATTCATTCCACCCATCCAATACAAAAACTCTTTGCAAGGTTAGGCTCATGTCTGAAATATGACCACGTAAACTGACATTCAGTAATTGGCAAATCAATCATTTCAAACTCTCTAATCACATCATTAAATTCTGCCATCCCTCTAGTCATGCACAATCCTCTCCCATTCTGCTCTTCAACAAACCTAGTGACATTGAAATCACCACCCACAGTAATTTCAAAATCAAAATTTTAACACTTTCTAAATTTAAAATTTACAAATTATATGTGATATGTATCTAGCATTTCAATTTTATTTTTAAAATCTTAGTGTGGTAATTTTTTAACTCTTTTCTTGTGTGCAGTCTGCATGTGCATTTCACTAGTTACATTGAAGTCATCACATTGTCTAATCTCTTTAGTGGTCTTGGATGTCATAAGCCTCCAGAGGATCACAAATAAGACGAGGCAGATTTTGTTGAGAGCCATGAAACAAATGGAAAGCTTGCACCCACGACAAGTAGTTCAACTTGATTGCAGTCCCAATAACACAAGAAGTAGAAAGGTCACTAGGAAGCATTGGCTTGTTACAATCTTCACAAGTCAATACAGCAGGAAGAGGTAGTCAAACAGTAAATCAAAAGGTAGCTCAGAAGAGATCAGTCAGTAGCGAGAATCATGAGCATGATGGATGCATTCGTTTTAGAATATAGATAGATAGAGCAGCCAGAAACTTGCATAGTATAGGGAAAAATAGAGAAAACCCTGAACCATGCATGATAGAAGTTTCCTGTTCATAGCCAAAGAGGCGGAATGATAAAGAGGCAAAATGGAGACTTTCTCCTCACTGGAAAGGGCCCCCAGGGGCTGTTGAGCAACGGGATGGGCTTACTAGTGACTAGAATCACTGGAGGGGTACAGCTCACACCTAAACAGTCCTGCAATGGTGAAATAGTGCTAAATACATTGTTCACGTGTGAACAGTAACAGAAAACACTGTTCACATCACGAACACTGATGGAATTCATGTTGTAAACACTGTTCAACATCTGGAGTTAGAGTTCAAGGAGTGAACAGAAATCAGAAAACGTTTCGATGGGTACGCGACTTTTTTGCCATAACAGTAATCAGAAAACACTTTGGCTGGCAATGGGCTCTGTTTTTGGTAGTGGATCTAAGGGTTCTCTCAACCTGCTCTTGATACTATTCTTGTAGGGAGGAAGAGAGGAGAAATTATTGATAGAGTCCCTATCCTCGATATATATATAGAAAGAGGGTTACATACGAACATAAATAGGTATATATATTATACATATATATCCAGTAATCCATAAACCTAATCTTATAAACTAACAAAATATCCAGTTACACTGGAATTCAGAGGACAAAGAAGCAGAATTTATTTGCTGTCCTCATCTCCTAAACACCTGTATATAAGTGTTGTTGGGAAAGAAAGAGAGATTGTTTGCTAGAATTGTTGTTCATTCCATCTATTGAAAACATTTGGCTAGGTAGGCATGCTTCTCTCGTTCATATGAAATAGGCAAGGGAGAAGGACATATTTCAAAGAGCTTGGTTCTGCTGTACATAATGGTGTTTCTGTTGGCTGGGTTCCACTTTCTGGGAGATGATTGTTCCACTGTATTGCTATCTGTTAGCTAACTTTATGTTTCCTTGTTCTTGATTTGACTCCCCATACAATCTTTGAGAAGCAGAAATAAGATGAAGTTGATATTAGTATTCCACCAGATTATTCTGTTTTTGGAAGTAAAAGATTTCTAAAGGTGAATAAGTATGTACTGGAAAATATTTTAGTTTGACTGAAAAATTAGAATAAATAGTGAGACAGACGTATATAAATATAATTTAATTAGAATAACAGTATATATCATATTTAAATAGTAATATTTTTAACTTAGCGATATCTTATTTCAAACCAGATCAAAATTATGTTTTAAAAATATAATATTTTACTTTTTTCAAATTATATTAAATAGTACTTTAGATAAATAATATTTATTTGAAATAATATACTATAATATTTCATAAATAAATAACATTCTAATATAAAATAGTATTTTTAAATCAATAATATTTATTGAAATGACAATTAATATTTATTTTTAAATAATTATATTTTACTTAAAAAATAATAAATATTATTTATTTGAAATAATATAAAAAGAAATTCATAAGTAAATTTACTTTAAAATCATATAAAGTTGTATGTATATATAATATTATTTTATTTGAAATTATATTAAATAATATATTAGGAATAAACATTATTTTAATAATACAATATCAAAAAGATACATTAAATAAGATCATCAATATATTAAATATATATATATGTATTTCTTCATAATCAAGATGTACATATACAATTAGAATAGAGTAAATAGAATAACTTACGACGAGAATAACTTTAGTCCATCCTCTCCATAAAATAGAATTGTGATTCCTAATTAAGTAGACCAAAATAAAAATTATTATTGTTGATTTATTAAGCTTTTTAACCAACAAAACATTCCTATGCCACATTTATTCCAACAATTATTCTAGATCCAAAGAGAGGTTGAATGTTCCTAAATTAAATGGGTTGCATCGATCCTTTTCTTAATAAAAATAGGCACAACATAGCTTGTACATCTTGATAAACACTTGTAACAAACTCAGATATGAAAACAAAGTAGACAACATAAGCATGGTGGTCATGATAAATCATGACATATTTATGGCTGTATTAATACGATGATAGAATTTACCTTGCACTACAACTCTACAACAATATATATATATATATAATACAAAATATGTTCAAGGAAAAACTGAACCAGAATCATAATACACACCTGCCCAACTTCCACAGCTTGAAGCAATTTTTCCTCTGTAAGAAAGTTGCAATAACCCTATATAGAATAAGTATACTGTTCACATATGTTGAATTTGTTTGAAATCAACCAAGAAAGAAAATAATCACGGTGACAAACATAAAAGCTCCATATGAACCATGTATTTTTTTGTGGATGTAATAATTTATATGTTTAGCATTCTCTTGACTAAGGATAACCAAAAATATCAAAGACTGTATCTTTTGCACGTTCTGTGTGATAGCAGCACATGATGTCAATTTAATAGAAAGAACATAATGATCTATTAAGCTGTGAGCTTGCCAACCTGAATAGAGCACTGAATGATAGCTACAGATTTTAGAACCAAGAGATGTCAAAGGCAATTATGCAGGCATCATAGGTGTGGTATGAACCTCTACAATGTATCCATTGAAGAAATTATTTATATTATGACATGATAATGGAAGAAACATAATAGAAAAATAAGATCATATTGAATTGTTTAATGCACACAACTGTATGTAGACAATTAAGATCAGATTTATTTGTAGAATATACTGGAATAAATCTGCTAAAAATAGAAATTGCATCAGATGAATATTTTGCTGAGACAACTTCACTATTTACATTCCACATGACTTTTAAAAGACCCAGCAAACTGCATCGGTTTAACATCAAAAGTGATTTATATCTACAGCTGTTTTAGTATTTCTACAAAAGACGAAAGAATTTGATGCATATTTCAGTCTCCAATAGTTGCCTAATGATTAGCTGTAAAGCAACGAAAAAAATATCAAAGCACATTTGAATGTCTTGATAGGATTTATTCATATGTGGTAATTGTTTTCCTCAAATATCCAATATTTTCTATAAGAATAAACAACTTCAAAATGCATGTTCAGACATTCAAAAACATTCACTTAAAGAACTATCATCCTAGCATTCTGCCAAATTTTCTTTTCAAAATATTCGAACAAAGAGAAGTCCATAAGATCTAGACTATAGTACCAAATGTCAATACATGTCACCGAAATATCATTGACATGTGTCTTGTTTTCAATTTACTAGCACAAGTGCATAACACTAGCATGGAAGTTTTGATAACAAATGTGAATTTTTTTTACTGTTTTTCTCCGACATAATACCGATATGTTAACATTTCGCCGACATTTAAAACGGTTAAAGTTATATTAGTCATTAGATAGCTTATTGGGTTATTGGATATCAATTATGTTAGGATATCTTGTATAGCTATATGTATGTAATCTCACTTAATAATAATACGAGGTTTTCATTATTCTCTCCATTCAACATGACACGAGAGTTCCAAGTTTCCATCTACCCCTAAAACAAAAAAGAAAAGAAAAAGAAGGAGAAAGGAGAGAAGTACACCACCACCACTACTACGCCTCCTTTTCCAAAGCCAAGTAAAGCACTTGTATACAATTTTTGCCCATAACTTGATCCAAGGTAAAGCCCCAAAGAAACGATCTTCTTCCAACATTTCTATCAACCACTAGACCTTCTTGGCTCGCAACCATCATGTTAAGGAACAAAGAAAGAAGGGGAAAGGAGAATGGTACGCCACAAACCTACAGGTTTGGAAGAAGACACGTCGTCGGCCTGCAGCCCTTCTCCACACGTCGTCGGCTCCTTTTCTCCCTATTTTCACTGCCAGCCAGTCTAAACCAGACAAGCAGCACAACTGACTCCTCTCAGGTGTGATTCGTGTGATCAACCCCCACCACCCCCCCTCCCCCTCTCAGGTGTGATCAATGATGTGGGTAGCCATGCTTGTTGTTTGTTCCCATGTTTTAAGCGACGATGTACCGATTCCATTTTGTGTATGGACATATACTATCCATAGGTCTCGTGCCCCCAGCTAGTTATCTCTTGTGCCTGGGAGGTTTGTGCAGCAATGGTGCTATAGTTTCTCCAGATTTAATTTTTTTCATGCAAACTCAGACTATTGTTTGTTTGTTTTTGGTGCCTCTCCTATGTTGATTGATGACATCTCATGAGTTGTTAGAGAAGAATCTTAGTGACAGTTTTGAGAAATTGAATGAAAATAATTATCTATTGTGGTATCAAAGTTTTGAATCATTGATTGCTGCCTATCAAAAGCTCAGTCATCTTACACATCCACCCTCCGATATTGAAGATGTCACCTATGAAGACTGGTATGCTAATGATTGTGTCATTGTCTCATGGTTGGTGAATGATGCAGAGCTCAGTATTACTCGTGGTGTGATGATACTTTGGCCTACTAAAAAGATTAGGGACACTCTGAAGACCACTTATGAGCACGAGAAAAACATCTTTAGAGTTTTTGAGATCTATAAGCAATTTTCACTCTCCATCAGGGAAATCGTTCGGTACAGGAATATTTCACTACACTTCGAGGACTTTTAGATGAACTTGAAATTTATCATTCATAGGAGTCGTGGTTGCATACATGTCTAGTCTCGACCTAGAGTTGTTTTCCATTCTAGGTGTCAAGTTCATTCCATCAAATCATTTTCTCCATAGCTTTGAGGATTTCCATTACTACACCAACTCCAATCTCCGATTAGTCAGCGATGGTTGCCCCAGCTTCTCGTAGTCATGGTCACAGAGGTCATGATGATGGAAAGGGTTAACCACATTGTTAGCATTGTGGTAGAACCGATCATCGAAAAAGTGCTGGGATAAATTCGACAAGCCACAATATGCAAAAGTCATTACAAAGTGATCACCTGTGGAGTCTACTACTGATCAAACTGTCACCATCTCTTAGACTAAGTGATTTTTACAACTTAAGGCCACTAACACCACTACTACTGCCTCGCATACTTCCACCCCAAGTACAAGTGCCCTACTAACCTCTTGAGACAATTTTTAGACCATAGACTTGGAGGCCTCCTCTATGTTATATACATGTGATCTTTTTACTTATTTATTCAACTTCTTTGGCATTCATTCTGTTGCTATCATTGATGGCATTACCTATTTTGTGTCTAAAGAAGGGATTGCAGAAGCTTCTTCTCAAATTACACTTGATAAAATTCTTTATGTATCTTATTTTCCTTTAGTACTATTACCATACAACTTCTCTATTTTGTGACCTTCCTTCCCTTCCATTAGACTTTTCAGGATTTACATACGAAGAAGAGAATTAATTTAGACTGTAAACATGGACATGGTGTATATCAACTGGTTCGTGATAAGATATCTTTGTGTGGCACGTCAGAGCCCTTCATTGTGTGGCACTATCTCCTTGATCATCCATAGGGCCAAAAGCTCCAGTTGGCCTTATTATGGAACTTAATATCTTCTTTTAATTGTGAGTCATGCCAATTAAGTAAGTACTATCGTGCTATCTTTAGGTGTCTACGTATTGTGTCAAGTCAGAGGCAGTACTATCGTGCTATCTTTAGGTGTCTACGTATTATGTCAAGTCAGAGGCTGTTTGAAATTGATTCATTGTGACATTTGAGGTCCTGTTCGTGTCTAATCTCTGTCAAGACATTAGTATGACATTGTTTTTGTTCATGATTATTCTCGTGCATTTTGGACTTACCTCTCAAAAGATTGTACTATGTTTTTGATGTTAAGCAACTTTCTTTGTTAAAATAATGAATGAATTTTCTGTTACTCGAAAGTGTTTGCGTATACATAATGCACTTGAATTCATTCAAATTAGATTCAATCTTATTGTACTTCATTGAGGATTCTTCATCAGATTATTTACCTTTGTATCTCTCAACAAAATGGTACGATTGAACATAAATACAAACACATTCTGGATACCACTTGCACCATTATATTGCAGATGAATGTCCCAAAGTATTTATGGCCTAATGCCTTCCTTACTGCTTCTTATTTGAGCAATAGGATGCCCTCTACCACTTTGAGTGGTGAGATACCTCTCCAACAATTGTGCCCCAGATCGGAGTTATTCTCATTACCTCCTAGAGTGTTTGAGCATGTTGCTTTCGTTCTCGACCTGTCTCTTAATCTTAATAAGTTATCTCCATGTTCCACAAAATGTGTATTTGTTGAATATTCTCGGACTCAATGAGGATATCGTTGTTTTCATCCTCCAACTAAGTGGTATTTTAAGTCAACACATGTCACCTTTTTTAAGTTTGAACATTACTTTGGGTCTAACAATTACTTTGGGTCTAACAATTCCAGTGACGAGTGTGTTCCCTTGTCATCTATTGTTAACCCACAAGTTCATGTTATGGATAACCCAATTGTTGTAGAACAAGAGATGCCTCGTCCATCACTGTCAAAAGTCACTCCAACCTCCTCAGACTGACCCTTCCTCAACCACAAATGCAAATCAATCCAATTCAGACCTTAAGCTTCTTATTGCACTACGAAAGGGTAAACGATCTTCCACAATACATCATATTTCCAATTTTATTTCCTATGATTATCCTAACCCCTCCTTTCGTAATTTTACCTTGTCCATATCTTCTAAGTCTGTCCCCAGAAACTATTAGGAGGCATTACTTATACCACACTAGAAGGTAGCCATAGATGAAGAAATGAAAGTATTATAATCACATGAAACGTGGAAGTTGGTGACTCATCTTGCTAGAACTAACATTGTTACCTGCAAATGGATATACACTTTGAAACACAAACCAAATGGTTCTATTGACCGCTACAAGACTTATTTAGTTGCTCGAAGTTTTATACAGATATGGTGCTGATATTGTTGAGACGTTCTCTCCAATGACCTACCTTAACTCCGTCCAGATACTCTTATGTGTTGTCATGAATTAGTCTTAAGAGCTCTATGATGAACTAAACCTCAAAAATTTGTTACTCAGAAAGAAGACAAAGTGTATCTTCTTAGGAAGGCTATTTATGATACAAAGCAAAGTGCATAGGCAAAGTTTGAAAAATTCAACAAGGTGGTTATAGATGAAAGCTTCCAAAGATATGTTGTAGGCTACTCTATTTTCTACAGGAGGACCATCAGTAGATGTGTGATTTTTACGGTCTATATTGATAATATTCTACTAACAGGTAATGTCTCTACGACCATTATGAGACAAAAGAATACCTTAGAACACATTTTGTCACTAAGGATATGGGCAAATTAAGATATTTTTTAGATTGAGTTTGCATACATAAAGGGAAGAATTGACACTATTTCAGAGGATGTATACACTTAACCTATTTCAAGAGGCAAAACTCTTGGACTGCAAACCTCTAAGCACACCTATAGAGTAGAGTCCATTCTAGGATAATTCATCATTGTTTCTAGAGGATTCGGTTCAGTACAGGCGCTTAATTAGGAAATTGATCTACTTGACCATTATCCATCTAGATATATTGTTTATTGTTAGTCTCTTCAATCAATTTTTGCACAAGCCTAGAACAGTTCATTGTTAGGAAACTCTACGTGTGTTAGCCTACATTAGAGGAGCACCTTGAAAGGACCTTGCCTATAAAAAGCATAGTCATTCACAAGTTGAGGTTTATTCAGACTTTGGATATATTAAAGACAGAGGAGATCGAAAGTCCACCTCTAATTTTTGCACATTCATTGGAAGTAATTTCATCAAATGACAAAGTAAGAAACAAGGTGTAGTATCCAGATCCAATGTAGAGTTGACTATCGTTCTATGATTTAGAGAGCTTGTAAGATGATATAGGTTAGATCTTTCATGATGAAGCTTGATTTTTATAGAAACTCTTATGACTATGTACTGTGATAATTAAGTTGCCATTTTCATCACAAATAATCCTACATTTCATAAGCATAACAAACATATTAAGGTAAATTATTACTATATACGAGATATGTTAACGAGAGATGTCAATTCTACACCCTACACTCAATCTTCAAAGCAACTTGTTGATATTTTTACCAGAGATTTGGGTGTGAGGGTATTTAAGACTATATACTAAGCTAGACATAATTAATATGCATTCTTCAACTTAAAAGGGAGTGTTAGAGTTATATTACTCATTAAATAACTTATTGGCTTATTAGATATCCATCTATGTTAGGATATCTTGTATCCCTATATATATGTAATTCCACTTAACAAAAATACAAGTTTTTCATTATTCTCTCCATTCAACAAGAACCTTGATCTAGACACATCAAGTCAAAAGGATTTACCTAATAAATTGTGAATTCTCTCCCTCCCTCTCTCCCTCGGTACTAAATGTCTACACGTGTCATCGAAATTTCTTCGACACGTGTCTTATTTTCAATTTACCGATATGACTCCGACACGATATCGAAATGGAAGTTTTCTGAACAAATGTAAATTTTTTTTACCATGTTTCCATAGACACAATTCCGACATACCGATATTTCTCCGACACGTGTCTACTTTTCAATTTATCGAAGTCCGTCACGAAATCGACATTTAGAACCATGCTCTCACCCTATGTGTGTGTGTGTGTGTGTGTTGGTTGTGTGCATTTGTGTGTCATAAATGGGTGTTTCCCTGCTAGAAAATATTATCAGTCTTTGCAGTCTGCTCCCTAACAAATCTGGAAAAAGCAACTTGTTTGTTCTCTATTGCATCCTGATGAAGTTCCAATCCCCCACCCAAAACATTAATATTACAGGTATGGTCATTATACTGTCCCAGACTAGATAGCAAATCATTAAGAAATTAAGGCCAGTGGGAATGTTTTGGTATGTGAACTGATAAACACTGCCGATAAAGAAGCATCAAACAACAGGCAACATGATCCAGATATGAAAAAAAACTGTCCCATACCATGATAACATGATCCCAAATGTCAGTCAAATATAGACCACTACAGTAAAAATAGAGAGCAACAAAGACAAATATTGAAATCCACAGCAGACCTCTATCATCAAGATTGCAGAATCTGTCCCTGCAAGAAGCAAGTCTAACTCTGAGTTCTGCATTTCTGTCGTTGTTGGGTTGACTATAAATCTATCACCAACTAATCCAACTCTAACTCCAGCAATCATTTTTGTGTTTGGGACTTCTGACAGAGCACTGAATAGCAGACAAAAAAGGTAACGTATACAACAGCATAAATGTACTCAATATAGTTTTATTTCTACTAATTCCAAAATAAATGAGATCCGTATCAAATAGCAAAATGCAGATAAATATTTTACACTGCTATTCCAGCAGCTGTGACGGCCAGACAATCCGGAGAATGAACACCATCGTAGCTAAAAACCTATACCTCCATAAGTATAGGAGACATTTAGTAAGATTAGAGACAAAGTTGCAATATTGTCAGATAAGAAGGCAACAATTTCTAGCTAAAAGTAGATGAAATGGAGCCAAAGTTAACAAAAGAAGTGAGTACATGATAAAAAATTTCTTTTACACGTAGAGGTTTCTTGTATATTAGAACAATTTGGGATGCATAGCAGGGACACTCTCTTGCTCCATCTTCATTTCATTAAAGACATTAGAATGGTGATTCAAATATTGATGATCAAGTTTAACAACAAGATCGAGAACATGCAAACATCTATGAGAGACAAAATTCACTTTCATAAGACCCTTTTCTGTGAAGTAATGCATAAGACCTATTTGAGTAGTGAAAAGAGGAGATTTTACTAATACTATAACTACTCAAAAGTACAAGGAAAACAAGAAAAAAAAAGTGAGCACCAAACGCCTATTAAGATAATAATCCTGATAGGAAAACTAAGAATGCAGGGAAAGATAACCTCAGACAAAAAGTGCAAGGGACCAAAGCAACTGTAGAAGGGAAAAATAAAAGAGAAAAAGATTCTGTTTATTCTATATACGTGTAGTTACCTATATATGATGTATTAGATATCCTAAGCTAAATGATATCCAATAACCTAATAACCCACTATATTCTAATACATAATATTTATCTCTAACACTCCCCCTCAAGCTGCAATATATATATCAAACATGCCCAACTTAGTACATAAAGACTTAAAAATCCCAACACTCAACTCCTTTGTAAAGATGTCAAATAACTACTCTAATGATTGAGTGTAGGGTGTAGAAATAACTTCTTTCATTATCAAATTCTTCACATAATAATAGTCAACCTTTATGTACTTCGTGTGCTCATGAAAGAAAAGATTATTGGTAATGAATATGGCTTTTTGATTATCATACTGCATTAACATAAGCATCTCCATAGTAAAGCAAAGTTAATAAGAGAGACTTGATCTACATTATTTCACAAATTGTCTGAGCCATAGATTTATATTCTGACTCTACACTAAACCTAGACACAACATTTTGCTTCTTGTTGCGTCTAGTAACAAGATTTCCTGCCATGTATGTGCAGAAACCAGATGTAGACTTCCTATCTCCTTGATCTCCTGTATATCCGAAATATGAGTATGCCATAATCTTCATGACCATTTCTTCCGTAGTCCAACTCTCTGCCTAAAGCACCTTTGACATAGGAAAAAACTCGCAAGACTCTACTACAATGTATCCTTTTAGGTTCATACATGAATTGACTTAATAGACTAACTGTATACAAAAAATCGGATCAAATCACCATCAAATATATCAGTTTCCCAATCAATCTCTTGTATTTACCAAGGTCTTCTAATAGTTCTAAACTAATGTCCTAGAAGGATATTGTTTACTTAATAGGAGTACTTTCTAGTTTACACCTTAAAAGACCTATTTCCTGGAAGAAATTAAGAACATACTTCCTCTAAGATAACGTCATCTTACCATTTATATAAGCAAACTCAATATCCAAAAAGTATATTAACTTTCCTATATCCTTAGTGATGAAGTGTCTCCTAAGGTGTTCTTCAATCTTTTAAATGTCCTCTTTGCCACTGTCTGTCACAACTATATCATCAACATAGACTGCAAGAAACACACATCTACGGACAGTCTTCCTATAGAAAACTGAGTGATCAACAACTCATCTCTGAAACTCTCACTCTCCAGTCATTACTACCTTGCTAAATTTTTTAAAACCAATACCATATGTCTGAGTAAAACCACTAGCAACCAGTCAAACTTTGTATCAATATATGGTGCGATCAACTTTGTACTTTACAATGTAAACCCATCAACAAGTAATTACAGTAGCTCCAACAGGTCACCAACTCCCAAGTGCCACGAACTACTAATGCAACTATCCTCATCCATTGTTGCCTCCTATTGAGGAAATAATAATGCCTCCTGATGTTTCTTGGGAATAAACTCAAAAGAGGGAGAGACAAGGCAAAATTATAAAAACGAGGGTGAAATGAGTCATATAAAACAAAATTGAAGATAAGATGAGCGATGGAAGCTAGGTATCTTTGCGAAGTTTTATTGGTAGATCAGAATCACTTAGAAGTGGATTTACATTCGTAGAGAAGACTGATTCTATCGTTAGAGGCACCTATGTTTCCTATCAATGCCAATATACCTACAAAGGACAAGAAACCTCTGTACAGACAATAGAGGCGTCCCGATGACTCAACAATAGACGGAAAAGGAAGAGACTTATAAAAGAAGACCCAACAACAAACGAAAGAGGAAGAGACTCAACAGCAAGTGCAAAATCATTAGAATAACTTATGAACTCAAAAAAGGTAACATCAGCAGACACAAAATATCGTCTAATCGGAAGATGAAAACAGTGGTAACCCCATTAAGTTCTAGAATAACCCACAAAAATACACTTATTGACCTTAGAAACAATTTATCAAGTCCAAGAGAGAGATCCTAAACAAAAGCAACACACCAAAAAAATCGAGGGATTAAAGGAAACAAAGTGGTATCAAGACGAAGACACCAAAGAAGGACTTCACTCCCTAGAGGAATAAAAAGCATCCTATTAATGAGAAATATGACGATAAAGACAACATCTGACCAAAAGTATTTGAAAACTTTCGTGTAAAACATAATAATGCGAGTGACATTCAATGTACGCCTATGTTTGCATTCAACCATCCTATTTTGTTGAGAGATGTAAAGACACGTAATGTAATGTATAATACCTAAGGATGCATAATAAAACTCAACCTTAGATTGGATAAATTCAAAAACATTATTTGTACGTAATCATTTTGGAGTGTAACATTATAGACACCCCATGTTCTTGTAGTTAAATCCTAACCTAACCATCCTAACTAATTCCCACTTAGCCTAGCAACCTTAACCAATTTCTCACTCAACCTAACAACCCTAACTAATTCCTACTCAACCTAATAACCTTAACTAAACTCTAACAACCTTAACTAATTTCTACTAACCTAACAACCCTAACTAATTCCCACTTTTAACCTAACAACCTTAACCAATTCCTCATTCAACCTAACAACCTTAACTAATCTCTACTAAACCCTAACAACCTTACCCAAAATGTACAATTTTGCACATTTAACCCCAACTTCTTTAAAATTGCACATAAATATGTTTCTTGGCACATTTGTAGATTAAACCTTGAATATCCCAATCTTTACCTAGAAACATGTAATTTTTGTGCAAAGGCCTCTGACAACTTGCTTATTCCTTCCATGCATTTATTTGTACATCTTGATATTTTTTTCCGTATATATATTCTCATGCATATCTTTTTGTATCTTATACACACATTTTAAGCTCATTTCCAGCTTAATCTTCACAATGGTTTCCGAATTTCCTTCGAGTTTCATGGTTTTGATTTGATTTGAATTTTCATCGTCCGAGGACGTACATTAACAGACTTGACAATGCCGACATGGCACCGAATGAGGATTATTTTCTCTTATTTGATTTTCTCGGATTTTCTTAGTTTTCGCTGTTTTACGTGACGTTTTCCGAACATTTCTGATTTTTACATGATTTTCCTCATCGCCCAAGGACATACAGTAAAGCAGTATTTTCAATGCCTACATTGTCCCTCAGATTATTTTCCTTATTATTTCTCTTTTATTCATTGTTTCTTGAAAATTTGTTATGTTTTTTCATTCATCTTAGACATATGCATTAGAAGTAGACAAGCAAACACACACTAGAACATGAGCAAGTGATTAATCTAGAAAAACTGAATTCTTCGATCGTATGAGGGTACCTAACACCTTCCTCATGTTTAACAAGAATCCTTACCCTTTCTCTGACCCGCAATGCCTAAGTGTTGCATCCATTAGACACAAAGCACACATGTATAACTTTGCATTAGTTTCATCAAGTTTCCTTTGTGATTAGTTTTTCTCGTTTTTCTATTAAAAGACTAAATGACGATTCCTTTTCCTTATCCTTTTTATTATCCTTCTTTGGTTTTTCTGAGTCGAGTCTCCTTCTTCAGATTTACCATCTTCGTCGTGACCATATTGGGATTCTTCGTGTATTTTCACACACCAAGGAGTCGTGCAGGATTCCACTAACATAGTCACAAACATCAAACTAATTTTTTATTTCTTTAATAACAGTTTTGAGTACGTTGTAAATATGACCATGATCTTTAAGCAAATATATCCAAAACACTCTTGAAAAATCATCAATAAAAACAATATAATAATAATAACCATAAACAGATGGAATTCTGACAGAACTCCAGATATTACAATGAACTAACTCAAACAAAATAGGACTCGACACAAGACATAAATGTCTAAAAAAAGCACAATGATGTTTAATACTTACTCTCAAAAAGAGAAACAGAAAATCATGGTAATGCCTACTACAACTTTTGGTAAGATAAATGACCTAACCGATAGTACCATAGGAAAAAGGGTCAGACGTGGACGTCACATATGCTAATCCTCATGGTATATCATAATTAATCAATAGGTACACACCATTACCTCGTTTACGACCTAAACCAATCCTCCTTTCCATTCACAAATCCTGAAAGTGTAATGAAAAAGAAAGAATGTGATATAACAAAACAATTGTTTTATAATAGCACTAATAGAAAGAAAATTAACAGGAAAATTATATATATATAGCACTTTTTCAAGAGAAAGCTGTGAAAAAACTTGCACAACTCCTTCTCCAGTAACAAAAAAAAATCGACCATCAATGATAACCATAAATCGCATATCAAAAAGCTGAGATAAATGTGTAAATAAGATTTTTGTACCCGACATATGAGAGAAGACACCAAAATCAATGATCCAAAAAACATTCCTGGATGTTAAGAGAACACTAATACCTGTGAAAGGAGAATGAGAGACAATGACGGCAGAATCAATAACCTTTAAATCTAAGAACCGATTATAGTCAGCTTGAGAAATGGTAATTGCCTGTTCTTCGTTGGTGGAAGTGAATGGTATGGACTTCGTAGTAACATGTATTATGGAAGGTCAACTAATCAAATCCTAACATCAGTCAACCCAATTACCTATTCGGCCACAGTGAGTGCAACAACGACGTCTGCCATTATCTGTATGGTCAAAACCATCCCCTCACGAACCACCTCGCCCTCTACCATGCATAGCTACCATAGCTGACTAATCAAGCACTAAAGGAATACATAATAGAAATACCTAACACTTTGGTAAAGATAGACTGTAGATCAAGCACACTATCAGCTCCTAAAATCTATCTCCTGATCGGAGAACTGAAATCAGGAGACAAACTGAAAAGGTATATGGCCACAACTAACTCTTTACGATACTGTCTCATCTGAGTGATATCAGTAGTCAAGGGTTGGAAAATCTCAAATTCATCAAGTAAAGCCCTCAGTAATGTAAAATACCCTTGCACAAACCAATCACTCTATCATAGGATAAACAACTATTCCTAGACTTCGAAGACTCTGGAGATATTCTTCTCATGACCATAAGTGAGACGTAACGTGTCCCAGATCTTTTTCACCGACCATACTATCGTAACTCCTCGTGCAACTGTAGGCTTCATGTTATTTACCAATCAAGATACAATAACTACATCATTAGCAAACCAATCATCATATATTACATTTTTGTTGTCCGAAAAAGGCTTTGTAAGATGGCTCATCTTGCAATAAGCTACAATAAAAGTCTCAAAATTTTTGTGCCCAAACGAGATAATTCTTACCATTTAACTTCTCAAATGTCCCACCGAGATTTTTCACCAAAGATTCACATGTAATTATGATGAAAAATAGAATATATGGTCTGATTTTACTCCACCTGTAGGAAACAAATACCGATATAACATATCCATACATACACAGGGATGGAAAAACTATGAGGCGACCTAACACATGGTCGGAAACTACAGCAGGTGGTGAGGAAGGGCTGGACTGCCCCAGCCAGCCAGTCTAGAACACTGAAACCCCCTGTCGACTCTACAGGAAGACTCAGAGGGGCCTAGAGACGCCCTGGATGGCGGTTAGGAGTCTTCCTGTGGCCGTCGGGGGGCCTGGATGACCCTACAATGGCTGGTGGCGTGCCTGAAGAGTGAAAACGGCGATTCCAACGACTAGGAAAGGTGTTGCAGGGGTGTTGCCACAAGCGGGAGATGAGGAGGCGAGCTATCATTGTCAGAGAGGTCTGATCCGATGGTTGGGATGGACGATGATGGTTGTGAGAAAAAAAATCTCTAGGGTTTTCTCTTAGGGTCTGGTACGACGTAGAAAGGAAAAATAGGAGAGGAAAAGATTGTGTTTATTCTTTGTATGTGCAATTACATATATAAGATGTACTCAAGACTAGATGGATATCCAATAATTCGATAACTCACTACACTCTAATACAAAATATTTATCTCTAACAACAACCAAGCTCAAGTCATCCCACTCCTACTAAATCGTCCACCCATATAACATATAAACCTTACTGAATCCAACTTCCCTGGGTATTGTTGACAGTATAATCGATTTAATTAAAAATATATATAGAAAATGAGGAAATATTTAGAGTCATATAACAGGAATGTAGAGATGCAATCTATCACCCATATACTTCCCTTGTGAATGAGTATCTTCCACAAAACAAATATTGTTGCATTCAAGCAAAATGGCATAATATACCCACACAACACCTTCAAAACATGCAAATGGGGCCTATGCTATCACTCCACAAGCTTTTCCACAAGAAATACTGGATGTGTGCTAAAAGAAGATGTCACATCTTCCTAAAATGAACCAACGGGAAAGCCTTGTTGTGTTTTTGAGCAAGCTTCTAATCCTAAAACAAACCATCAAAATACCCAGTGTTGTGATACTTGTAAAACCTGACCAGTGCAAGCAATTGAAACGTAGCTCCAGCTGGAGCACCAACCCAATACAACAATTTAGACCCATTTTAACAGTTGAATAGGTCACTTAAGTGGTTCAACCGGTGAACCAAAAGGGTTTACAGGTGAACCAGTTTTAGTTTTCTTTTATTGATTTCTAATTCAAGAATTCTTTTTTTTCCCTCCGTTACTACAATTATCGATGCATTTGAGGAGCAGCATGTACATTATATCACTCTAAATATTTCCTCGTTTTCTATATATATTTTTAATTAAATCGATTATGCAGTCAATGATACAACTGGGTCGTGAATAACCATCCACCCATTGACCAGAATGGTAGATGATGCAGCAGGTTCTGAAAACCTTGTAAACGCCTACATTTTCTTTTCCATACACATCTCCATCAAGGAGAATGATGCAGTCCACCATCAAGGATAAGGACTGATTAATGGTAAAGGATCCTACGACATCCTAGAGCCAAACAATAACTGTAAGGAAATAAAAAATATTCAGATAGTATATCAAATTTCAAAGAAATAACAAGAAAATACTGAGTTGTAGATAGAAAGAAGGAATGGAGTAAAATGCAAAATATCAAAAGCAGTTTGAATGACTAAATGCTAAAGATGTGGAACTTGATGGGTAAATATGAAAGGGAAGAAGGGGTACTCTTTTCTAGCTAAGACTAGATATCGGTACCCTTCATAATATCGTGTTAAAATTCTGTAAAAACCCTCTAAAACTTCGAATTTTATCTATCTATCCAAGCATTTACCACGGGCACAATAACTGGTACACCAAGTGTGAATCCTTCTTGGTCCTCTTGTACTAGGGAAAGGTCCTCTTAAACATCAGAATCCATATTACATTGCACAAGTACACATGTTTTAACGGTAAGTTCTAACATCATTAGTTAAATTAGGGGTATATATATATATGGCTCATGTTGCCAAGGGTACACATGAGACTAAGATGTTTATATATGAAAAGTATGCATCTCTGCATCATACATAAGCCAAAAATCCCTATAAAAATATTATTTAAGCAAAATATTAAGTAAATGTAGTGGAATTCATGAGATAAATTAAGAAATAATTGAGGGATGAAAGGCTACCCAAGATAATATCTGTGTGTCATGGTAGAAGCCCTTCGGCATAGTTGGGCGCAAAGGTCTATCAATCAATCTGCAGATAAGAACCTGCAAAATACAGAAATTCATCCATGAACATCAACAATACCATTTCCTGGCATACTTTCATGAATAGATTTCCAAATTCAAATACATTAACTGTTTCTGGTAGCTTGCGTAGTCAAATTACCAGTTTAGAACTGAAAAAGGAAGATCAACAGTTGGAGTCTGTTGACTTATAGATAGGTTGATTAAGCCTTCTATTAAATATGAGATTACCTAAATTCCTACAGGTCCTAGAGAAATTCTTACAAAAATAGATGTGGGGGCAGTGGTACTTGAAAAGTAAAACTCATGGATCTCCAAACAGGGTAAAGCTTTATTATTTCAAATGAAAACAGTTCAAGATATTGAATTGAACAAATTACAAATTGTTAATGAAATTCACTTTGTAATATTGGAATGCAGGCATATAAATAACTGCATGTGCACTGTATAAACAAAGTCAAGTGTGGAAACAACAACAAAAAATATATATATCAAAGAACTAGAATATGCAATTTCTGCATATCACGGGATATTAGAAGGAACATAAATAAAATTATGGAGGATCATATCTTGAGTCCTTGGTAACCATAAGATCCTTAAAGCCAAGTAAATTTTGCCAAACACACTGAATCTAGAAGATAATATAAATCAATTATAACTTTTTTGAAGTATAACTTAAGACATTTTACTATTAAAAAAAAAAGAAACTTACGATGGTATGGCAATGAGGTGAATTACAGCAAACACATATGACCCCAAAACAAAAAACAATCTATCACAAAAGGGGAAAAAGAAAATGTTCAAGGACCCTTATTCCTCAACTTAGAATACCCCCTACATCAATGGTGATTGATAGGGTGACCAAGTCTAACAAAAGCAATATCAGGGACAGTTTAGAAAACATATTTGCTAAGCATCTTAAAGATAGGTCTCTTGTTATTGACTTGGAAAATGTGGGGCTGAAACGAATTTCGAGGATGAAGGCAAATCTTATTGAGAGGGAGTTTCTCTGAGGAGAAAGTCAAGTCAGCAATCTGTTGGATACTAAAGCTTCTCTAGAGGGGGGGTGAATAGAGATTTTCCGGTTTTAATTATGACTTTGGAATTTATTATGCAATTCAAGAATTTAACACAAAAACATTCAATCGCAAAGACAATAGATTTATAGTGGTTCAGCCAACCCTGACTTAGTCTACTCCTCAAGTTCCCTACTTAAGACTTATCCCTTATATTCAATAACCTAGAATATTACAAGTTACAAAGATTACCTTGTTTATACACTTGTATCACGAATTCACTTCTCCTCCCTAGAGAACCTCTGATTGCTTTTGAAAGAGTGAGAACTTTGGAGTACTTGAACTGTTGCTCTTGATTACCTTGAGTAGATGATGAACACTTGGAGCTTAAAACAAGACTAGGGTTGGAAGAATTACAACTCACTTGATCTCTCAATAGATTACAATAATGTGTAGGAATGTGTCTTTTTAGAACACCATATGGACCTCTATTTATAATCGTACATGTTTGCCTAATTAGGTCTAACGACTAGCAAATCTACAATTTTCTGACAGTAGATTCGATATGCCGATTTGGAACGGTAAACCGAAATCTCCAACGGTCGGGACAGATCGGTATACCGGAAGTTTTTCGGTCTGCCGAAAAGCTACTTTTTCCTTTTGTCCATGAATCTTCGGTGTGCCGATTGATCTGCCGAAATTCCCTTAAACAGTCTTCCGATTGTGGACGGTCGATCGAATTTCTGGTAACTTTGATTCTTTTTGAATTTCGGTGCTCCGAGGGATGTACCGAAATACCCTGATTCGGTATACCGAAATAATTCGGTATTCCAAAATGTATATAAGCTACAAAGAGGCTTCTAACTTGCATATCAATCCAATCACATGAATATTATACATAAGTGAATAATATGCCTTTTGTAAATGATTTTTATATTCAGTACTTGAGTATTTCATATTTTCTTAAGTGATTATTAACAACTAATCACATGTCATTTGTTATCATCAAAATGTACTTTATAGATTTTTTCAACAGAACCGTGTTTTCATTCAGCATGAGTAGGATGTGACTTTGTGCAAGACTACTAGCCCTTGAGCACAAGATCCATGAGCTTGTCATGCTTGCATTTCTTTCATTTTTGAAGGGTATTTTCCATTCTTACAAGGACTTTACAAATGCATAGCTTTCTGGAATGCATTTATATGACATTACACTGCATGGCTTGCTGATATTTTCCTTTGCACATCTTTCTGGCCCACCGAGGAGCACATATGTGGTGCACCAGACTGAAGCACCAGTCTAGCGCACCTAACAGGCGCATCAGCCGGTTTCCAGTAGCACACAGCAGGTTTTCATATGGTTTTTAGCATGCTTTCTCAACTTGATTTACTTTTAGTTTTCTTTGGTTTTCTTCCTTGATATATCCAGGAAGACCCTTTTCTGTTTTTAGCCATTTCTATGCATATTAGATCATACATAGCATGTAGTAAAGCAAGGATGAAAAATCGCTCAAAATACTTAGATCCCTGATCTCATTTATGCAATATCTTTGCATCGACACCTGACCCGATATGTGAATTATATTTTTGAGCATTAGGACACACCCCTGCACTCCCTGCACCCTTATTTTAGTATAAGACACCACTCACTTAGCATAGCATGGCATATCGCCCTTGGGCGTACAGTCAAGGCTGAAAAGCCAACATTTCATAAGCAAATGAGAAACCTATAGAAAGACCGAGGATGTCTAATACCTTCCTCGTGCGTCACAGGGATCCTTACCCATTTCTGGTTTACAAAGACCTTTTCCATTGGTTTTTATATGCGTGATTTGAATGATTCTTTGATGGTTTTCCTCGTCTTCCATATTAATAGACTAGGTGGCGACTCCTGCATTTGCATTTTTATTTTATTTTTGCCGTGACTTTGCCGATCCTCGCGTATTTGGCCTTTCGCGCCAAGTCCCATGGCTGTCGCCGGCATGGTTACAGCTGATTTTACTCTGGTTTATGCAATATTCGAATTGTTCGATAGACCGAATAACATTCGGTATGCCAAAACCATCTCCTAGTTTGGTATGTTGATTTCCAACGATGTGTAGAATAATGACTTGTCTGTGATCCTGCATTCTTTCCAGACTTCAATATACCGATTTATTTCGTTATATCGATTTATTTCAATATGCCAAAAATGATCTCAGAACTTATACTTGAGATTTTTCTAAGGTTTTCTACTTAGATTCATGGATATATCTATTTTCCTAGGTTTGTAGGATGTTTGGGAGATTATTACATGTTTCCTTTGAAGAATAGAAAATTACATCACAATAATTACAAAAATAATTTCAATTTTCTTCATTTTGAGCTCTCCTCGATGACATATAGATTTTTTTCTTCTTCAGATATCTTCGCTTTTATGCTTGATTCTTCTAGGTCCGTCATTATTTTTTTTGCTAGTCTGAGCTATAAAATATTCTTATACAACATAATAGTCTTTTGTTATCATCAAAATCAGGATAAGACTAATAAAGTCAACAGTTTCTACATAGTACACATTATAAGTTATTTTATAATAATATAATTAAACAAATTGAACATTATAAGCAATAAAATTATGGGTATCCTTTCTCCAACTCTCCTGTGCGGTTATGCTTCCGCCCTCCTTTACTTTTAGACCTCCATGTGCCACCAGCAGCCAACAAGTGCACCTCCTCTCATCGAACTAGTCCTCCGTGTGCCATTGTGAAAGTGACACCTCTCATTAGGCAGGATCCTCTTGTCAGACAGGCTTTTTAGAGACTCTCATCGAGCAAACTCCTCACACCAGACGACTCTCAGGCTCCTCTTGACCAGACCTCCACATGTCGTTAGAAGCACCTCCCTTAACTGGACAAGCTCCCAAACATCCACTGCTCCACACATTGCTAGTCCATGTGCCATTTCTCCTCCTCTTGTTGGCCCTATCTCCTCCTGGAGCTTCTCACGCCGCCAACCAACCACGTCTCCTCCTAGACCTCAACTCCAAAGAAGAGCCACAGTCAACCAGCTTCCAATCACCACCTCCACGTCGAAACTTTACAGTCCACACCTCCACACTAAGTCACAAGTTCTACAACATCGAGGTGAAGTGATAAAATCAATATGGATTTAAATTGTTGCTTATTATCTTCAATTAAATTGAAATTTGAGATGGAAATTAAGTGATACTTCTTGTATTTTATTAAGTCAAAGATGCCTTTGAAGTTGCCACCAAAGCAAAATGACTGTAGGAAGGAAAAGGAGCTACAAGGAAATGTAACGATTACTTAGTAATATTAATTTTACCTATTTTATACAAATTTATCAATAATTCAAAACTAAAAAATTGACATTTTATTATTGTTATCTTTGTATGTTTTGAATAACAATATTGAGAATAATACAAAGGCACATATTCTTCTTTCAGATGGATCATCTCTCAAGGTTAAAAAACAAGAAATTGTCCCTAATGTTAAAGGTAAATCTCAACACAATTGATTACGTACTTCTTGTGTATGGAATACATTTGAAGACCTTCCTGTAGGTCTTGATAATATCAAAAAAGCCAAGCACAAGAAATGTGATTATGAATATTCTAGCGATACTAAAATGGCATTGGTAATATGTTCAAACATCAAAAAAGTTGTCAAAATACATATGATATTCTTCAAATGTTGTTGACAAAAAGCAAAGGGTTAATGTCCATTGACTCTCTTAAGTTTGATTCCAAAAAAATTCTTTGAGTTGTTAGTTATAGCCATAGTAGGATATAACTTGTCATTTTAATTTGTTGAGTATGAAGCAATTCGAGAAGTGTTTTTTTATATTGATGAGAACATTAAATTGATTAGTAGGAACACATTAAGATTTGATTATCTAAATATTTATAAAGTTGAAAAAATAAATCTTCAAAATCTTTTACATTCATTTAGGGAGAGAATATGCTTGACTTTAGATTTGTGGACATCTGATGGATAGTTGTCTCTCATTGCTCATTACATGTTTGAAGATTAAGTATTGCACAAAAAGATTATAATATTTTCTTTCATGCCACTACCACACACGAGTATAACATTGTCTAAGTAAATTTTTAAGATTTTAAGTGAATCGGAACTAAAGAAGAAGTTATTCTCTATCACTCTAGATAATGTATCTTCAAATGATACATTTGTGAAAACGTTGAAAGCACAATTGAAGTTGAATGATGTTCTTCTATTTGATGGTGATTTCTTTTTTATTTGTTGTTGTACTCATATTCTAAACTTGATAGTAAATGAAGGAATAAAAGAGATTGATGAATGTACTGTCAAAGTTCGGGAGAGTGTTAAATATGTCAAAGGTTCATAAGTTAGAAAACAAATGTTTCAAGAATGTATTGCACAAGTTTCACGTAATACAAAGAAAGGATTGCGTCAATATGTTCTTATGAGGTAGAATTTGACATACCTTATACTTAAGAGTGTCATTTTCTTTCGACATGCATTTCTTCATTTTGAAATGAGTGATTTTACTTATAAGAATGCCTTGTCACCTGATGAATGGGATAAAGTGGGAAAGATTTACAAGTTTCTAACGTTGTTTTCAACTATGACATGTACCTTCTCAGGAGTAAAATATCTTACAGCAAACTTATATTTCAAATAAATTTTTCTCATTCAACAAACATTGATGACATCGATGGATGATCTACACTCTTATACAAGAAACAAGGTGTGACTATGCCAACCCGGGATTCGGCGCGGAGTCGCGCTAGAGGAAGGAGATCACAGCCATACCAAGATGGCGAAGACTCAAGATAAGATAAAAGCAATAAAAAAGGAGTCACCACCTAGTCTTTTAAGAGAAAGATGAGGAAAACCATAAAAGATGAGATGCAGATGTGAAGGTCGGATGTCTGCTAACCAGAGGATGAGTATGGATTCTTATTACGCATGAGGAAAGTATTAGGCACCCTCGTGCGTCCGAGAAATTTGGTCTTTCTAGCCTAAATCGTTTACTAAGGCTGAATGAATGCTTGCTAAACCTAGATCATGCTCTGAATATGCTAATGTGAATGCCATGACAAAACTGGATGGATGTGCATGACGGTATGCGAAAATTGCGAAGAAGTTCCCATAAAATGATAAAATCGCAAAATATGACTTGACAAAGAAAATCACATGAAATAACGAGGTTTTTGCAAAGAATGGTTCAAAGAATCATATAGGCCTCAAGAGAATCAAAAATGCAAACAACGCTAGTCAGTGGAATCATGAAAAACATTACGGAAATCGAGATGGGAAAATTGCAAAGAAACCCACATAAAATAGACAAATGATGCCATGCGAAGAAAATCACATAAAATGACAGTCTTTCTGGTCCGAATGTTCGGGAAAACCACACTGATGCCAAAAGATGAGAAGTAGAGTCAACCCAGGTTCTCGAAATCGTGAAAAGGTCGTGAAAATCGAAACGAAGAAGATAAACCGCAAATAGGCCAATGTGGGCCTTTCAGTCAATTCGTGTACGCCCTCGGGCGATGAAATCCAAATCAAATTAAAAAAATTCAAAGCGCAAGATTAAATAGAATCAAATCTAATGCAAAGCGAGAGACTCCGAAAACAAAGTAGAGAAAAATCCGAAAAAGGAAACACAAGAAACACAAACTCACTTAAAAGGAGGGATTGATGCGTAAATGTGATGAAAACTATATG
>JAMKQA010012294.1:0-33970 GCA_024699735.1 Posidonia australis
AGGCCCTCCAGCTTCCATGAGTTACCCCTCTCATATATCCCTATAAATAGAGACCCATTGCAACCATGAGAGGTACCTTTTTTGAGATCAAAAGACCCCTTTTGCTGAGAAATTCTGTTCTGAAGCACAGAATTCTGCACTGCGACTGTCGTTTCTTTTTCATTTTAAAAACTTTTAAAAAACTTTATTTTAAATAAAATCTGGAGTTTATGTTTTTTTGCAAATAGGTCCTTCTGGAATTACTTTTTGGTCCTTTTATTACATCTAGGTCCTTCCATCATTTTTCTAAAATGTTTCGAATAAAGTTTTATCTGAAAATATTACATGTTTTACCCTAAACATTTAAAGTAATGTTTTCTGAGTTTAAAACTTTAACAAAAGCCCTCCAGAGTTTATAAAATGTGTTTTGCTTCAGTCAAATTGCATTAATGACCCTAATCTTCTTCGAAATGTTTATGACAATTCATTTTCTTTGTGAAAATTGCATTTAAGCCCCTGCATATCTCAAAAACTCTCTAGAGCGGAGTGGTGGCTGATCGCGCAAGGAGGAGGCTCGCCTGTCGCAACCGTGGCCTCCTCTGACGGGTGACGCTGCTGGGGTGCTCCAGTGCTCCTAGCGCCAGCCTGGAGGCTCTGGTGGCCTTGCGGGACACGGCGGAAGGTTCCTAGGCTGTCAGTGGTGCATGGCACAGTGGGAGGCTCGAGCTCCTTCTCTGGAGGTGTCATCTTCTCTAGCGACGACGTCTCTGGGCGTGTTCTCTGGTGATCTCGTGTGGCTGTCTGGAGGTGTCGGAGCGGCAATCCAAGGAGCAGGAAAGCACCAGGGAGACTAGAGGAGGAGGAGAGGAGACTAGGGGGCCAGGGACGTGCCCTGGATTGGCCCCCTAACCTACGTCACCGGGAAATGGCGACGGCGAGCCCGGGGAGCAACTCCGACTAGAGGAAGGCTCTAGATGGCTCGGACTTGTTCAGAAAGAAAGAGGAGGGATCCAGGAAGCTATGAATTAAACTAGGAGCGATCAGAAGGGGCGTACCTGGCTTGACAGAGCTCTGCAACTCGTCGGAGCGCCTGGAATCTCTTCCTCTCCCCTCTGCGTGCTTCCTCCTCTCTCTGGAGCTCTAGCACTCAATTCTCTTCCTCTCTCTCGTGCCAAAAAAAGTTTTTCAAAATCATGCCTCTACCCTTTCTTTTATAGGTGAGCAGAAGAACGACGACCCACTGTAACAGACCTCCAACTCCCTAACAGATCGACCAATCGACTTCTAACCTCCTAACCGAAGTCGTAACAACCTTGCAGACAACAAATGGCTGTCTCCCTTGCGCTCCATCATGTCCCCTACCCATTGACAGTGATTGATGGCGATCCCGGCTCCTCCGACGACTCATCCAGTGGCTGGGGCTGCTTTGGTTCGTGCTGGATCAGTGGGGCTTGAGCTGACAAAATGGCCCAGTGGTTGGTGAGATCAGTGAGGAGAAATGGGTTCAGTGGCTGATGCGAAGAAGAATGGTGAGATGAGAGGGATGGGTTGAGGAATTGTTGGTAAAACAGTGAGTGTAAGAAATTGAAAATAGAGAGGAGAAGGTGGGGTGTTGTGTTGGAAGAGAAAGAGAAGAAAAATGGGCTGAGTTCTTTATTGTGGGCTTCCATGGGCTTAATAGGCCTATGTGGACTTTGGGGCCAAGATGGGCTTGATTGGGCTTAATGGGCCTATGTGAGCCTTACGGGCCTCCATGGGCCTAATGGGCTTCAATTGGGCCTATGTGGGCTTAATGAGCTTGTGGGCCCAAGTGGGCTTTAATGGATTCAATTAGGGTTAGAGCTCAGTCACCACATCTCCATCCTGCAAAATTAGGAAATTGGGGTGTCTACACCAGGCTACTCTGGGGAGTGTTAGGCACCGCTCGAGGATGTAAAGACTTGAAGATTAGGTTGTGGTTGTAAGTGTACTTTGAACCACTGAAATGGTCGTGGCTAATTTTGGTTGTGGCCAGAGACGCCTTTGCTCACTGACTGGAGGCATGCATATCCATCCACTGTTCTGAACTATGCTTCGATGGCATGAAGTAATGTGAAATCGTCGTCTATTTCAGGCTGGCTATTCTCTGTTCTGCTACTTATTATGTCATTATGCTCTGGCTGCAAACATGTATTTGGCTGTGTTGTCCTCAGGCATTCCACAAACAGTGTCTACCACACTTGAACTGTTGCAGAGGAATTGTTGTTACAATGCTGATTCTGTAGGTCCATGTAGCTCGTAAACTAACTGGTGTCCTCACTATATATGCACTTTTACTACGGACGAGTTGAAAAGTCCTTGGCTAAAAGCACTTGGCAAATGTCCTATTGAACAAGTCTATATGCAAACAAAAGATTCACCCAAGCAAAGCTATGATGATTATTATTATTGTTGTGGACTCTATTATTGTGAGCAAATTTGTTATTTAAGAGCGAATTTTTTGTTTGACCAAGAAATTCCTGCCTGGTGATTTCAGTTGCTTGTTATCTTCATTTACTGTCCTGCTTGTTCACTTAGTTCATTATATGGATCGTTTGCTTGTTTAGTTCAGTTGTTTGTTTGCCCTCAGTTAGGCTGGAAAGTTGTATGCCTGTTAGAGGAGGATGACACCCTCGACTCAGCTGTCACTACAGAGACTCGCAAATCATATGGTGGCTCTCACTGGGTAGTGGTGGCACTCAAGCTCACTGTAAGGTAGTGTAATGGACCTGGCTCCATGCCAAACTAAGGTCCTGCACCTGCTTTTTCCTTTTCAATATCATTGTCTCTTCTTTTACTCCTTCATAGACATGCGATTTCACTCTAACCTTGTTTTGGAGGTAATAAGCGCCTGATTTATTCAAGAGGTATTTATTGCAAGAGGGTGGATTAGTCCCTCAAAGGTGTGATTTTACTAAGTGCATCCTCCGACTCCTCTCCAAGGTATGGTAAGGGTAGAGCTACAACGCACGCCTCTCACTCTTGGGCTGACTTCTGTCTTCGCCTTCTATCTTCTCTATTCTTTTATGCCCTTGCAAATATATGTTTTCTTTTTTGGCTCACACTCTCAGTCACCCTTAACATTTAATCGCCCTCTTGGAGGTGCAGGATCCTTGCGGAGCTTGGACATTTCGTCCAACTTTGATGTTCGGTGGCTCCTTTGCTAACTTGGTCGTCTAAGTAGTGACAACTGAGGAGGGATAATCCATTCTAACATTGGCGAGCTTTTCCGATTTTCATCCTCGAGCAGAATGTTATTGACAAGCAAACTACCCTCCCTAATTGTTCTTGATATTTTACTTCTATTTTATGTTTTTCTTTTTCTTTTTATCTTTTGTGCTTTTTTTTTTGTGTTTTGATATATGGTGATGCAAAAAGAAAACGAAGGAAGCACAGGAAAAGGATACAGCTCCAGTCCTTGTTGTTGTTGTTTTGCTGATGCCATTGGGGTTCAAAGAAACTCCTACTAGTGCTGCTGGAAATCAGAATCAACGCAGGTGTAACAGAAGCTATCACAACCATTATTGGAATTGAGACTGTCTATGTGAATGTTGAATCTACTGCTAGCATTAAGATTGTATCTCTGTTGTAGTTCACATCTGCTGTAACGGCTATCTCCCACTTGATCCAGGGTATTCGCACGTGCTGGGTTAGATCAACGCATGGCAAACTGGCAAACTTTAGGCTAGGCCCCCGCAGAGAAACAAGAACAAGAGTGGCATACATGAGTGTTGCCAGAACAAATCTAAGAAAAGAAAAGAAGGACAAACTAGACAAATGGGGAAGAAGAACAAGAGACACATGTGCTGCCAGACAAAAGCAAGGAGAGTACAAGCTAGGGGAAAAAAAGCGGCTCGATGGATTCCCTAGGAAAAACTGGGAGAAAGGGGAAAACCCCTGAGGTTCCAGTATCCTCGGAGCTTGCAGGCCCTGACACGGTAAGGTCGGCTATTCTAGGGTGTGCACGTGTGTGGGCTGCCTCCTGTGTGTGAATACTGATGACCTTTCAGTCAATCAGGCTCTGAATTGCATTCCGGAGTGTATAGCATTTATTCGTAGAATGCCCCGCGGCTCTATGGAAACTGCAGAATAAAAAAGCTTTATACCACGGTGGAAGTGGGTTCGGTGGTGGACGGATCTCCAGTAGCCATAGGAATGGCGCAACTTTGGGAAAGAGGTCACTCAACAAATCCTCGAGTGGGGTGAAGTCTCTTTCCTTATGGCGAGGCCACCATTGCCGTTGTTGCTGCCCTGCTGAACTGACACATAACGACATGTCAGTTCAACGGTGGTGTGTGGGCGTATAATGTGTACTGAACTAGATGCTAGTGATGATGAGGACATGGATGCGGGTGCTGTGCCTCGTGTGTCAACAACAATAGTCCCACTGTCGATCATCGTCTAAACGACATCCCGCAGAGTGTGGCAATTATCAGTCGAATGCCCCAGGGCTCGATGATAATTGCAGTATACGTTCGTGTCATACCATCAAGGGAGTGGAGTCAGTGGGGGACGCGGATCTGGGATTCTCAAAAGCGACACAACTAGAGGAAAAACAGCGCTCAATGGCTTACTTAGTGGAGTGTAGTCACTTTCAACGCGACAGCCTCGTTTCTTCTTAGGTTGCTGTCCTTGTTGAGCCGATGCGACGAGATACACTAGCTCAACATTGGGAGGTGTGCGCCTAGTGTGAGGTTACGACCTACGTGTTGGAACCTGATCCTGATGCTGAGGTGAATTCTGAATATGCTGTGTTGTGTGTGGTGTTGAGCGTGAGAGCAACAACTGCGGCACTGGGACAGCGCCAGGTGATGGACTCGAGAAATGCTGTACTCTCGCGCAACTAATGGGTTGACTCCTAGGTGACTGTGATGCATGCTGTGACCGATGCAATTGTGGTGCAGGAGGCAGAGATAACGCCCCTATTGTCGGAGCGATGTGATGCTCAGGCAATGGTATTGGCGATAATGTAGTAGGGTGAGCCTGCAATACTATAGTGGTCTGCAATGGAACCTCAGAAGTCGAAAGAGGAGGAGTGTCAACATGATCAAGGGAAAGGGCCATGCGCTCGAACCCTCAGGCCAAAGCTTTCAGGTACTGAGCCTGCTTGGCCAAAGACCCATCAAAAGATAGGTCAAAAGGCACAAGCGAAACAGGAATGACCCCTAAAATAGATGAAACCGCAGCTGATTGAACTCCTGAAAGAGGAGGGCCCGAGGAATAGGGTGCAGTTGGCAAAACTTCTGGGACCTGCATGGTAGTCACCATAGTTGAATCAGTGACAGGTCCTAGACCAACTTGTGTTCACCGCTGTCCCAGAAGAGAAGATAAGGATCCTCCATGATTCCCAAATCGGGACGCACAGAGGGAAGAAGAAGTAGTTAAAGTGAGAGAAGGAGGACCTAAATGTGGGATCCCCTTCAGAACAATAACCAAAGGCTTGCGGGTCCGCAAGGCCATGGCTATCGGCAAGTGAAATAAAGGAGCTGCGGAAAAGAACAAACGCACGAGCTCGAAGAAGAACTACAGTCAAAAAGTAACCAATAGCCTAGAAAAGACAAGAAAACACAACCACGGGAGGCCACCCGCAACGGAGACACTCGAGCTCCTGGCTGAGGACCTCGCAACAAAGTACCTGAGAAAATAGGCAAGAGAAACAGGTATCAAAACCTGGACAACGACTCAAAGACAAATGCAAGTTATTAAAGTGGCATGCCATGACACACAATGCAAATGAATGTCCTAAAGTGCACTCTCTCACCATGCATGCCCCATGTGGGGTCAACCACACGGGACACAGTCGTAGGTTTTAGGTTTTTGACTCTAGTCCGAAAGTAAGGTCCCCATTCTAAATCCTGGCCAAAGAGCAGGCAGTGAACGGGTGGTGCATTGGTGGCCTCGTCTCCTGTAGTAGCAAGGCGTTGTACCCTCTACTAGCACCGACACGACCCCAGACAAAGGGGGACAAACTAACAACATGCTCTACGCCAAAGCTATAGAACAGGCTGTAAGGATCGTCCTTTGCAAACTGTGGGTAGACCGAGAGGAGAAGATGCATGCCCTATATGATCAAACATGTGATATGCTTTGGTGTCTTTTACTTGCGTTTTCTTAAACCAGATGGGATTGTGAGCATTTGTCCCTAGTTATGCCCTATTAATTGTTCAACGGAGTTTGTGTGTTTTAACTAGAGGGAATTATGAGCATTTGTCTGTAGTTATGCCTTATTTATTGTTCGTCTGAATTTATGTGTTTTATTTTAACCAGATAGGGAGGCAAACATGTCTCTACTCTCCTAATCATGGCACATTCGAAAAGAAGGGGAAAAACACACAATTATGGCATCCAAAAGTCAAACAAAAGGCGTAAACATGGCATGTGTTGGTGTAGTGCTCAAGGGAGAATGGTAAGTTTCAGACTTACCGACCAAGAGGGAGAATGGTAAGATTCGGACTTACAGGCCAAAAGGGAGAATGGAAACTTCCGGACTTACCGACCAAAGGAAGAATGGTAAGATTTGGACTTACCGGCCAAAGGGGAGAATGGTAAGTTTCGGACTTACTGACCAAAGGGAGAATGGTAAGATTCGGACTTACCTGCCAAAGGGGAGAATGGTAAGTTTCGGACATACCGACCAAAAGGGAGAATGGTAAGTTTCTGACTTACCGGCCAAAGGAAGAATGATAAGATTCAGACTTACTGGCCAAAGGGGGGAATGGTAAGATTTAGACTTACCGACCAAAGGGAGAATGGTAAGTTTTGGACTTACCGACCAAAGGGAGAATGGTAAGTTTTGGACTTACCGACCAAAGGGAGAATGGTAAGTTTCGGACTTACCGGCCAAAAGGGAGAATGGTAAGTTTTGGGCTTACCGACCAAAAGGGAGAATGGTAAGTATCGGACTTACCGGCCATAAGGGAGAATGGTAAGTTTCGGACTTACCGACAAAAGGAAGAATGGTAAGATTTGGACTTACTGACCAAAAGAGAGAATGGTAAGATTCGAACCTACCGGCGAAAGGGAGAATGGTAAGTTTCGGACTTATCGACCAAGAGGGAGAATGTTAAGATTCGGACTTACTGGCTAAAAGGGAGAATGGTAAGTTTCAAACTTACCGACCAAAGGAAGAATGGTAAGATTCGGACTTACCGGCCAAAGGGGAGAATGGTAAGTTTCGGACTTACCGACCAAACGGAGAATGGTAAGATTCGGACTTACCGGCCAAAGGGGAGAATGGTAAGTTTCAGACTTACCGGCCAAAAGGGAGAATGGTAAGTTTCGGACTTACCGACCAAAGGAAGAATGGTAAGTTTCGGACTTACCGACCAAAGGAAGAATGGTAAGATATGTACTTACCGGTCAAAGTGGAGAATGGTAAGATTCAGACTTACCAACCAAAGGGAGAATCGTAAGTTTCAGACTTCCCGACCGAAAGGGAGAATGGTAAGTTTTGGACTTACCGACTAAAGGAAGAATGGTAAGATTCAGACTTACCGACCAAAAGGGAGAATGGTAAGATTTGGACCTACCAACCAAAGGGAGAATGGTAAGTTTCGGACTTACCGACCAAGAGGGAGAATGGTAAGATTCAGATTTACAAGCCAAAAGGGAGAATGGTAAGTTTCGGACTTACCAACCAAAGGAAGAATGGTAAGATTTGGACTTACCGGCCAAAGGGGAGAATGGTAAGTTTCGAACTTATCGACCAAAGGGAGAATGGTAAGATTCAGACTTACCGACCAAAGGAAGAATGGTAAGATTCGGACTTACCGGCCAAAACGGAGAATGGTAAGTTTCGGTCTTACCAGCCAAAAGGGAGAATGGTAAGTTTCGGTCTTACCGACCAATGGAAGAATGGTAAGATTCGGACTTACTGACCAAAAGGGAGAATGGTAAGTTTCGGACTTACAAGCCGAAGGGAGAATGGTAAGATTCGGACTTACCGGTCAAAGGGGAGAATGGTAAGTTTCGGACTTACCGGCCAAAAGGAGAATGGTAAGATTCAGACTTACCGGCCAACGGTGAGAATGGTAAGTTTCGGACTTACCGGCCAACGACGAGAATGGTAAGTTTCGGACTTACCGGCCAAAGAAAGAATGGTAAGATTCAGACTTACTGACCAAAGGAAGATTGGTAAAATTCGAACTTACCGACCAAAGGAAGAATGGTATGATTCGGACTTACCGGCCAAAGGGAGAATGGCAGTGCCAAACTTGCGGACAAGAGAAGGTAGAATCTTGGACCGTCAAGGGCATGCTGTCGCAAACGTCTACCCTACGTCAAACACAAGCAACCAAACAAGCTGGCCAGAAATGTTCTGATGAATTTCATTATCAGAGTCAAAGGAGTGTTTACATGTACTTCAACTTGCAAAGAACCAGTAACATGACATGAATGTTAAGAATCTACGTCATCTCTGATCCTCTTGGAGCCCGAGGTTTTGGCGAAGAGCATCTGGCTCAGGACGACATTGCAGATTGGCCAGGTCTCTTCGACTTCGGTTTCATAATCCGTTGTGCAACCCTTTCCTTCTATGGCTACGAGATCTTTTGATCGAATGGAGCCACTGAGCAAGCGAGATAGCTCCCTAGTCATAGTGTAGGAGCTCAGGGGGCATTCTTTGAATCGTGCTGGCATTTGCCCATGAGCAAGAGAATCCTACTGGTAACCGAACTGCTGCATAACACGGATTGGGTGATATTCCACTCCACTAGTCAACCCCGGCAGAACGATAAGCCGCATGTCAGTTGTGTTAAAAAATGCCTCAAAGAGATGTATGCATGGTAAATGATTTGCTGGATCTTATTGGTGCCCTCAACATTGGGATGACTATTGCCAAGTACAATGGAATGGCAACTCCAGACCTCACGAGACTCTATCCAAGCCCTTAGTTGTTGGGTGGCTCTCTGGAAATGGGTCAATGTGTTTTGGGCTCCATTCCAAACCCCACTGGACCATACCCTTGCTTTTTTATTTTACTTATTCTTTATTCTTTCTCGCTCATAGGCGTGTGGGTTCACCCTATCCCTAGCTTGGAGATAATAGGTACTTGGTCTATGGTGGGGAGCTGCTGCTTGTTTAAAGGGTTGGCTAGGCCCTTTTGGAATATGTCTCCCAGGTACTCACTCCGACTCCTCTCCAAGATAAACTAGAGGGACAGAGCTACCCGCCATGCCTCTCTCTTTAAGGCCGACTTCTATCTACGACTTCTGTCTTCTTATTCTTTTATGCCCTTTTTCAGATATATTTTTGTTTTATTTATCGCGCTCTCACTCTCACTCCTAACATTTTATCTCCCTCTGGGAGGTGCAGGGTCCATGGGAAGTTTGGATACTTCACCCAATTCACAATGAAAGGTGGCTCCCTCACTCTCTAGGTTCATGAATAGTATCAACCTGAGGAGGTGCTACACATTCCCCACATTGGCAAGCTTATTCTGCCTATCATCATTGGGCTAAGATCCATGCATGTGTTGATGCAAGCAAACTACGCCCTATATATACTACATGAGAATTAGTGTGTTGTGATGTAGAGCTACATGGATGTAGGAAGAGCATGGATTTATGCATGCGTGGAGGAAAGTGTATGTGTCGCAGAGTGAGGACACACTGTTTATGATCACTGATAGTACTTTTTCATGTAGCATGAATTAACTGGCTCTGACTGTTCAATGCAATCCATGTCCTCAAGGATGACAGCTCCTCTGGAGTAGACTTGCTTGACCACAAATGGTCCACGCCAATTGGGCCTGAATTTGCCACGACTATCAAGGAGATGTATTGCCTGCAAGACCAGGTCCCTTGGCAGAAAGCTTCTTGGTCGGACCTTTTTCTGATAAGATTTGGCCATGCGCTTCTGATAGCATTATGCATGATGCATAGCCTACAATCGATGCTCATCTATCAAGTTCAGCTGAACGAGGAGGTCCTCAATCCACTCTGCCTCTTCCAGTTCTGCTTCTTTCAGGACTTTGAGCGATGGTATCTCCACTTCTATTGGTAGAACTGCTTCCATACCATATACAAGAGAATAGGGAGTCGCTCCTGTTGAGGTCCTGATTGATGTTCTATAAGGCCACATAGCATATGGGAGTTTGTCATGCCAGTCCTTATGTGTTTCCGCCATCTTTTTAAGAATCTTGGTTAAATTCATATTGGTGGATTCCACTGCGTCGTTCATCTGAGGGCGGTACGGGGAAGACTTGTGATGCCGGATATGAAACTCATGCAGGACACCCTCAACCTTTTTTGTTGTGAAATTTGTCCCATTATCGGAAATGATGGAATGTGGGACCCCGTACCGGGTGATAATGTTGTTCTTGATGAACTTCTCTGTCACAGTGGCAATAACTGTCTTGTAGGAGGCTGCTTCCACCCATTTTGTAAAATAATCAATGGCTACTAAGATGTACTGATGTCCATTGGAGGATGCCAATTGGATGGCTCCGATGACATCTATTCCCCATGTAGAGAAAGGCCAAGGTGATGACAGGCTATGGAGCTGCTATGGAGGTGCATGAATAAAGTTGCCATGGACTTGACAGTTATGACATCTTCGCACAAACTGGTAGCAGTCTGTCTCCATGGTTGATAACATTATTTTCTTGGCCAATAATACCCCATTCATGTGAGGCCCGCAAGTCCTAGCGTGCACTCGTAACATTATTGTATCGGCCTCCTTTTTATTAAGACAACGCAAAAGCATCTGATTGGAAGACCTCCTGTATAGGTGGCCTGCACCGAGCACATACTTTGAGGCCAGTCGGATCATGGTTTTTCTATCTAGCACTGATGCATTCGGATGATGATTCCCAATTTCCAGATAAGCTCTGATGTCATGATACTAGGGAAGCTCTGCTGTAAAATCTACTTCTTCTATGCTCATGCAGTGTGTCGGTTGGTCTGTGTAGGTTACCGACACTTTCACCATATCATCCTTTGGTATGGACAACCAGGATGCAAGAGTGGCCAGTGCATCCACATAAGCATTCTTAGCTCTGTTCATAAAAGAAAAGCGTATCTCCTCAAACTTAGCCATCAGCTTCAAAAGATGATTACGATATGGAACTAATTTCAGGTCTTTGGTTCACCAGTTGCCATTAACTTGAGAGATAACTAACATGGCATCTCCATGCACATGTAATCTCCGTGCACCATGTTCTAATGCTGCTCGTAGGCCCAAGATACATGCCTCGTACTCTGCCACATTATTGGTGCATACAAAGGTTAGCTTTTGAGCGAGCGGGATCAGCTGTCCATGTGGAGTTTCTAGCACTGCACCGATACCCATGCCCCTCCTGTTAACTGCGCCATCAAAGTAGAGTTGCCACTGATCTTTATCTCGAGGGATTGTCAGTTCTTCCTCCTCCATGGCGAACAATATATCCTTATCAGAGAACTGAGTCTGCAGGGGTTGGTATTCTGGCAATGGTAAGTCTGCTAAGTGATCGACCACGGCCTATCCCTTCATCGACTTTTGAGTGACAAAAGTGACGTCGAACTGAGATAAGAGCACCTCCCACTTGACACATCTACCCACTAGGGCTGGCTTCTGAAACAGGTATTTCATAGGATCATGTCGGCACAATAATAGAACTAGATATGCCATCATATAGTGCCTTAAGCGTTGTGTGGCCCAAACGAGGGATTAGCAAACCTTCTCGATTGCGGTATACTTAACTTCGCAATCATTGAACTTTTTGCTCAGGTAATAGATGGCCCTCTCCTTGCGACCTGTTTCATCATGCTGACCCAAGACTGCGCCCATTGAATGCTGTGTTACTGACAAATAGAGCAGTAGAGGGTGCCTTGGTGTCGAAGGAACTAAGACTGGTGGTCTTGCCAATAGCTTCTTGATTTTGTCAAATGCTTCCTGGCATTCTTCACTCCAGCGAATCTATGCATTTTTCCTCAAGAGCTTGAAGATTGGCTCGCAGATGGGTGTCAACTGGGCAATGAATCGGCTGATATACTGCAACCGTCCCAGCAACCCTCGGACTTCTTTCTCTGTTGTAGGGGGAGGCATCTCAATGATGGTTTTGGCCTTGATTGGATCTACCTCGATTCCCCTTTGGCTGATGATGTATCCCAGCAATTTACCAGATGACACACCGAATACACACTTGTTGGGGTTCAACCGTAGCTTGTACTTTCGCAAGCGGTTAAAAAGCTTCCTCAAACAAGCGATATGTTCTTCAGGCTCTTTTGACTTTGCAATCATATCATCCACGTAGACCTCGATGTCTTGATGCATGAGATCGTGGAATAAAGCTGTCATTGTCCTCTGATATGTAGCCCCAGCATTCTTGAGCCCAAACGACATAACTCTGTAGCAAAACACTCCCCATGGGGTAATAAAGGACGTTTTCTCCATATCTTCTTCTGCCATCCGGATTTGATTATATCTTGAGAATCCATCCATGAATGACAACATCTTGTATCCTGCAGTATTATCTACTAACACATCAATGTGTGGAAGTGGAAAATTATCCTTCAGGCTAGCTTTATTCAGGTCTCTATAATCGATACACATTCGGACCCGACCATCCTTCTTGGGTACCGGAACCACATTTGCTAACCATTTCGGGTACAGGACGACCTTCAGGAAGTTAACTTTGTGCTGCTTCATTATTTCCTCCTTCAATTTCAGAGCCACTGTGGTCGCCATCTGCGTAATTTCTATTTGACTGGCTTGACGTCAGGCTTAAGCGGTAAAGTATGCACCACTACCTCGACGTCTAGCCCAACCATGTCGTCATAACTCCAGCAATGATATCTGCATATTCCTGGAGAAGCTCAACAAGTTCTGCTCTGGCATGTGCTGTGAGTCTGGTGCTTATCTGCACTTCTTGGACATCTTCATCAGTGCTGATATTCACAGTCTCTGTCTCTTCTTCTACATGCAGGTTCGAGCCTTCGAGATCATCATCGTAAGGCTGGAATTCCCGTGCATCGTAACATTCCTCTTCTACTTCTGCACCATCTTCTTCTCCATATGCAATGAATTCAGGAAGGACCTCTTGCTGGCACGATGAATCTGTGTCTTCAAAGGTGCATACTTCTTCCGCATTCTGTCCTTGGTGGTGCTTCAGAATGGTTACTGTAACCCTAGTTTTCCTGTATGCACCCCTGATGATTTCTGGCTCCGATATTCCCGAACTTGCGCCTGACTGTTCTACCTCTGATGAACAAAAGCTCTTACTATCATGCTGTCTCTGTACAGCATGTGCAACAGGTGGGCAGCTATCCTTTGACTGACTTGAGTGCTGCCGCCCGGGTTCCCTCCTGAGCCTAGCTCAAGATCTTATTTTTTTGGACCCCATTGCTCAAGTGGGGCCAGGTCTAATAACACCACTTAGACCCACCTCCCGGTTGATTGGAGATAAACTCCTTTGGTCTAGCGTTCAAAGACTTACTCTCTTCCAGTGTCATGATTGTAGACTGACCCGGTGCAACTATTTGTTCCTCTGTGTCCCCGATCATTACCGCCTTCCCTTTCTTGCGTCTGAGTTCATCCTGTGCATCTTCGGCCAGTACCGATAACTGCTCTTGGATAAGAACCTCTAAGTCACTGAGCATGTTATCCACTTGAGCTACCACGACATCTCCTTCCTCTTCATCAGAAGCGAAATCCACATAATACGCGTTGGTAGTCCTTAGCACCTCAGGTACTGGCTCTAGCTGCCCTGGCTATAATCCCTTCAAAACTGACTACTGTTCTGAAGCTGCTATTGTTGAATCTGCTCTCGCTGAATCCCATACTGCAACTGGATTGGTGGAAAGACCCTCTATTGACTCCGGAGGCGGCAATGATAGCATAGCTATCCCTAGAGACTCGAATGATGTTGAACCCATTGTCAAGTCCAAAACTTCCTCCTCTGAATTGTAATCCTCTACGCATACCCATTCTGGCTCACTGATCGGCTCAGGCTCTGCAAACATGAATCTCCGATTGGGATCCAGCAATCCTATACTGACGAAATTGTTTAAATCTCGTGGAATAACGAGCTTTTGGAACTTACGACGCTTTGTGCATTTGTCTTGCGGCTTGCGCTCGTATCCTAGTCCTTCAAACTCACGTCTTCTCTCCGCGGCGATTGGTTCTACGATTCCTTGGCCATTTCGCCCGAGAGGTGCTCCCTTCTCGTACCCCCATCTCTAACATAGATTCTCGACCATCAAAAAGGGGTTGCCAAAAGCAACCAAATGACTGGTACGTTCGAGAATCGGAATAAGGTTGACCGATTCAAAACAGTCGACACGGTAGAGCACATCAGAAGGTTTGGAGTCAAAATGGATAATATAGAGCGAGACTGCCTCAATCTTCTCCTTTTCAAGGTTTTCCGCCATCACTACGACAATGTCGTTGTTCCAACGGAACTTAATCATGCGATGGAGGGTTGAGGGGATGACCTGATGCTTGTGGAGCCAAGGGCACCCAAGCAGAAGATTGAAAGATGGTTTGAGGTCAACAACATAGAATTCAACCTCGAAACGAGCAAGGCCAATGATTAAAGGAATGACCAGAATCCCTAAAGCATCGTGGTGCGTATTGTCGAAGGCCGTCATTCCCTTCACTGCAGGGATGATGTCCTCCGATTTGAATCCGACCTGACTCGCAGTTCGCAAGGGGCAGACATTCAAACCGGCATCATTATCGACCAAAGTAAGAGGAATGCGGAAATTTTGATATTGCACCACGATGAAAAGGGGCTGGTTGTGATTTTTCCCTACTGGAGGAAGCTCTGAGCTGGAGAAAGAAATGACCTTAGGCGCGGCTATCATCCCCACCATGTCCTCTAAGGCCGAGGGTTGTACAGTTGAGGAAAAATGGGTGGCCTGAAAGACTCGGAGGAATGCTTCTCTATGTTCAGCCGAGGTGTGGATTAGGTCCCATATGGATATATCTGCTTTGATCATTTTCAACTGGGCAGTAATATCAGCTACCGGTGGGTCAACTTTGGGAGTGGTGTTAGCTCTTGTGGCAGTCTCTTCAGGGATTGGACTGAGAGTGTGGGTTTTTGCTTGGGTAGATGAAACCATAGGCTGATTGGTCTTGTTTGGTGGGACTGGGGCTTTGTATACCATTCCCGACTGCGTTACCTCTGTGCACATTTCGGTGGTGTAGCTATAGGGCATGTGGTGGGTGTCCTGTGTTAGGTTGATGACCACAGGAGCATGGGCCCTTAATTCTATTGGGGTTGGAACTAGCAGGGAAGGTACTGGTGTTTGGTGGGTCAAGTTATGCCTCGGTCTGGCTAACAGGCTAATTGTTGGTGGGGCGGATTGCATGGTAGGTCTTGTAGCCGCACGCCTGGGTCGGGCAGTTAACTGGATCATGCTGACGATAGAGTTGACAGTTTCAAGGAAGGACTGACTCAACTGATAAGAGAAAGATTTTGAAACATCATGGATGAAGCGAGAAGGATCAAAAGGCTCGACCTCATTCGAAGAAAGCGAATGCACTCCCGAAGTTCCCGGAGCATGCTCAGGCAAAGGCTGGCTAACTATACTGCTAGATGTGGAGCAGATGAATGAGGTGCCTGTGCAGCGGGCCTAGGCTCTGCCTCCTGTGTATGAATACTGATGACCTTGCGGTCAATCAAGTCCAAAACTGCTCCCCGAAGTGTAAAGCAATTATCTGTAAAGTGCCCGGCAGCTCTATGGTAACTGCAATATAAATCCACTTTAAACTACCGCGGTAGTGAGTTTGGCGGTGGACGGATTTTCGGAAGCCTCAGTATTGATGCTACCCTAGGGAATATGACACTCTGTGGCTCGACCAGAGGAGTGTAGTCCCTCTCACGTCGTGGGAGCCGCCTTGATCCCTGATAGCGCTCCTACCTTGCCAATGCTGGCGGGTAGACTGGCTCAGCGGTGGTAGTGATTTGTGAAGTGCGTGGTGCCCTAGATGCAGGAGAATAAATGACCTGATTCGGAGTTGACGGGCTCACCATATTGGCTGGCATAGCAGGAGCTCCTACGTACGCCACTGCATTCCTAGCAGACTCTTTCTTCCGGCTGAACCTAGTGTTAGATCCATTGTTGCCATTGTTATTGTTATTGGTTTTTCGGTAGCCATAGTCTGCTTGGCGAATGCTGCTAGCGCAGGGAAGCTTCCGCTATTGAGTGAGCTCTCAACGTGGGTGCCAGCTTTTATTAGGGCAGTGAAGGTGGAAATGGGCTAAATGCTCAACAGGGCCCCAATGGTTGGCTGCGCCCCTCGAATTATTATTTCGATAGACTCTTCATCAGAAGGTCTATCGCGCACATGTGAAGCGAGGGCTCGCCAACACCTGACGTACTCTTCGAACAGCTCGTGGGGCTTTTGCTTGGTGGTGACTAGGTCCTCGCGCTTTGGGACCATGTCTAACGCATCTCAGCACGCAACTCCGTAAGTGGGCTAATAGGGTCTTTAGGAGAATCCTTGAATGCATAGTCTCCTGTGAGAAAGCCTCGATGTCCATTCAAGTGACAATCTCTGCAAACCCAGGATGCTCCGTTCTCCTTCAGGTGGAATGGAATTATCGACAACAGCTGTTTGATTTGCATTGGAGAGAGAAGATGGTGGCGAGGCGACAATCAAGTATTAGATGACTTCGCAAGGGGGATGCTAACACTGCATTTTTTCACACCTCCACTAGAGCTAGACGTGCTCGTAACACTATTCATAGCATTAGTACTAAAAGTGAAACCACTACTAACAACTCTAGAATTACGCAAGTCTTCACCCAAAAATTTGCGCTCCTGTTCAATCAGCAACATGAGGGACAAGGCATTCCTCCAAATCTCATCCAGAGGATCGTCTCTGACGAGGACAATATTTCTCTTTGCGCCATGGCTAGCCGAAATGAACTCAGGGAGACTGTAATGAGGATGAACCCAAATCATGCTCCGGGGGTGGATGGATATATTGGTATGTTTTACTGTCACGCTTCGCCTGTGATCTCTAAGGACCTGCTTAGTGCTATCAATAACTTCCTTCACTCTAGAAAACTCTTGAAGAGTGTGAACCGCATGGTCCTCTGCCTCATCCCAAAGAAGATGGTGCCAGCTACTGTGGAGGATTATTAGTCGATCGCTCTATGCAAAGTTGTATATAGAATTATATCCAAGCTGCTGGCCAATAGACTGAAGATAATTCTCCCGAAGATGATTGATCTCAACCAAACTAGCTTGCATTCTACGAGGGGCAAGGGGCACATGTGTATCAAGTTGGACCTCAGAAAGGCCTTCATCTCCGTTCAACGGCCTTTCATTTTCTCTGCCTTGCATCACTTTGGCTTCATAGATAGATGGGTCGCTTGGCTATCTGAATGCATGCACCACTCATCTATGACCCTGACTAACGGCGAGGGACCCTGCTAGATTAACTCCCATAACGAGGTTCATCAAGGTGACCCCCTGTCACCGTATCTCTTTGTTGTGGCCATGCAAGTTCTCATGGAGCTCTTTAAGCAGGCAACTTGTAGAGAAGAGTTGGACCCAATTGTTTGCAGGGATGTATCTATATCTCATATCATTTTCGCAGATGATTTGATGATCTTTTTGCATGTCGATAAGCGCAATGCCAGACATTTGAAGCTTCTCCTGGAGGAATTCTCTGCCATCTCCAGGTTGAGCATCAATCACCAGAAGAGCTCCATCTTCTTTCGATGGACATGTCCCTTACAGAAGATGGATCTAGTCTCATCTTGGGCTATGCTCCATTGAGTTGCCCGTCACATACTTGGGCCTGCCGCTAATCTCAAAGCACCTCTCTGCCTCCGATTGTGCTCCTCTATTGCATGTTGTTGCCAGAAGCCTACAAACTTGGAAGGCCAAATTTCTCTCTTATGAGGGGAGATTGGAGCTCATTCGATCTATTCTCTCTACTCTCCTTGTCTACTTGACCTTTGTTTTTATCCTCCCGACCAGTATCCATCATGAACTCGACAGGATGTTGATGCGGTTTCTTTTGCTCGGCCACGGCACTCAGTGTTGCTCCCTAATATCTTGGAAGAAGGTCTGCCTCCCGAAGCTTGAAGGTGGGCTTGGAATTCAAAGGCCGATCATTGCAATATGGCGGGTATGCTCTGGCTTTTTTAGGAGATTGGAACCAACCTTTCTACACTGTGGGTGAAGTGGATGCATAGAAAATACCTAAAAAGCCGATGCATTTGGTTTTCAAGGCCTCCAAAGTCTGCCTCGTGGGCATGGCGATGTATTCTCCAGTTCAAGGATGCTGCACATGGCCTGATATGCTACAGAATTGGGGATGGTAGAAACACGTTCTTTTTTATGGAACCTTGGGTGCGTGTTCCATCCTTTGTAGGTGGAATGACACTCCTCTCGGTTGGGCGACTCTAGCAAGATTTGGGTTGTGATGAGGCATGCTTGGTTAGCTGCTTTGTGGTGGATGGCAGATAGTCTCTCCCGCAACCCACCACTCTAGAGATGCATGAGCACTAGCCATCCATTCTCTCTACACCGATTGTGGGTGGCCAGAATACCATAATCTGGAAGCCTAGTGATCAACTGTTTGACTTCTGGTTGGCTTGGGACACAACTCGACACCATGCGTAGGAGCTTTGTTGGCCTTGTCTCATCTGGTGCAGGGGTGTGGTTCCCAGGCACGCCATCTATGCATGGAGAGCACTTTATCAAGGTTTGCCTACCCATGATGTGTTGAGACGGAAGGGCATCACGATCGTCTCCAAATGCTCTCTGTGCCTTATAGACAAGGAGATGTTTGACCATCTCCTATGGTCTTGTGAGTACACTACCCGGGTCTGGCACCATTCTAGGATTTGGAACGAGATTCCGACCAACACCTTACTTAGGGCGGTGGAGGGCTGGCTTGACATTCCTCCTCGGAGATCAACGATGGCTATGGTGGCTTGGGTCTTCACTTATGTGGTGGCCAGACATTGGATGGAGAGGAAAAAGCGTATCTTTGAGGACAATTATAACCCATGCTCTGCTAGGGTGCTCTTCCTTGAGGCTATCAGAGGAGCTGGGATCATCCACGAGTAGTGCACATGTCCTCTTCTTGGGCAACTAATGAATTCCGGAGATGCATGGTACTGTGCAGCATGTTCTTGGCTAGGGCTCGCGGGGCTTGTGTGATATATTGTTGAATCTCAATTTTTCGTATGCTTTTGGGCCAGGGCTGATTGGTGTTTGGGCTTCTCCCTCTTTTTGGTTTGGGTGGGCCATTTTCATGCTAGGTTGGCTTTCTCTGTGGATTTAGCCATTTTGTTTGAGCCTTGTGCTCTAGTTGGGCTCGCCCAACTCTTCTATGTGCAGTTTTCCTTTTAATTTATTTGAGGGTCTCCCTCCTTACACATGGCAAAAAAAGAGGAAGGGAACCTACCAAGGAAACTGTCGCAATAGGCAAGAAACTAGAAGAGACCGAGCCTAGAAAAAGGTAAGAGACTGGCATATTTGGGCCTGCATGATGATCACCGTAACAGATTCATTGACGGGCTCTAGATTGATCAAGGTCTACTAGTGTCCCGAAATCGAAGGATAGGAAACCCCACCCAACACAAAACGTTTGTCATGGGAGAAGTAGAGGAAATAATAAAGGTCAACACAATAGAAGGAGGGATAGAAATGGAAATACCATCCCAAGCAACAAAGGAAAGTGACTCGCTGACATGCTAGGCCATAGTGGTAGGACTATGATAGTAGGCAAGTTGACAAAGTCTATGACAAGCTATCGTCGAAAACGACAGATAGCTCAAGAAAAAGATGGCCGAGAAGGTGTTGTAGCTGGGGAATCAACAAGAACACGCACGGGCTCCAACTAAGGAACTCACACAAAGACCTGAGAAAAGACAACAATGGGTGTTAAAACCCAAGAGAGAAAGCAAGCAAAGATGCAATGCAAAAGTTATTAAAGAAGCATGAATGGCACACATGCATATGAATGCAACTAATATGTACTTGTGACCGTGCTGGTGGAACCCTTGCACGGCTCTCCTGCTACCAGGTGCATGGAAGCACACGAGGAGACCCGATACGGTCATGGCGAAGATGGTGAATCCGAAGTAAGAGACTAGACCTGGAAACACCAAGGGAAGATAAAAAGGATAAGGAAAGGAGTCGCCACCTAGTCTTTTAATGGAAAGACGAGGAAAACCAAAAACACAAGAAAAACTGGGAAGCAAACAAGATGCAGAGTGTATGTGTGTGCTCCGTGCCTAATGGACAATGCACAAATGAATGTGGGCCAGAGAAGAGGTAAGGATTCTGGTTACGCATGGAGAAGGGGTTAGGCACCCCCATGCGCCCGAGAAAACTCGATCTTTCTAGGTTTCCTACTGTCAATGGTCTATGGATGTATGTTGCTTATTCTATATGCTCATGATAAATATGACTGAAAAACATGCCAAATCAAAGTAAAGAAATGAAACAAATGGAAAAGTTAATCTGAGGTTCAAATGTAGGCATTGAGAATGCCGCTTTACTGTATGCCTTTGGGCGATGAGGAAAATCGTGAAAATCGAGAAATTCTTGGAAAGCGTTTCGCAAAACAGCAGAAATTAGGATAAATCTGAGAAAATCAAAAAGGGGAAAATAATCCTCATTTCGGGACCATGTTGGCTTTGACTAGCCTTTTAATGTACGCCCTCGGGTGATGGAAAACCAAAACAAATCTAAAGGCGAAAACCGGGAGAAATCCGTGAAACGACGATAAAACCAAGCTCGGAACAAGCTGGAAAAGCGTGCGGAATGCATGGAAGGAATGATATGAAAACTTGTGCAGAAAGATGTGAAAAAATGTGCAAAATGCATATGTGAGTGTAATAATGAAAATTCCAGGGGTTTTTTTTGCAAAAATCCCAAATTCCAAGGAAAATTGAAGTTCTGAAGCCCAAGTCATCGAAAATACATAGGAAAACACATCCTATGCAATTATGAAAAAAATCTAGGGCCAAATGTGCATTCCTAGTCAAAATGAAGTTTCCTAGGGGTCAGAATGCAATTTTATCACCTAAACATGCATTTAAATCAACTTTGCATAAAATCAGGGTAAAAATGCAAGAAAAATGTCTCAGAAATGATCCAGGAAGTTTCAAGGGCAAAATGGTCATTTTACCCCTGAAGACAGGCAATTAGAGTAAAATCAATGAAGTACAGGGACTAAATTGCAAATTGCCCAGTAGAATAAAGCATCCAGAAGAATTTCAATAAAGACAGAGGGTTAAAGTGCAATTTACCCTGAGAAAACATGCTTCCGAAAAGTTTTAAAAACAAGTTCAGGGGTTTAAATGCAAATAAACCAAAGAAATGAACATTCTGGAAAGATTCTACAAAGTCTAGGGGTTTAAATGCAAATAAAACAAAGAAGTGAACATTCTGGAAAGTTTCTGCAAAGTCCAGGGGTTTAAATGCAAATTAACCAACAAAAACATGCATTCTGGAACATCTTAAAGAATACAAGGGCTTCTATGCAATTTCCACAGCAATAATGAACTTTCAGAAAGATTCCAAGGAAACCTAGGGTGTTTTATGTAATTTTCCTGAAACAAAATTCATTTAAAAATCTCTAGAGGGCTTTTATTAAAGTTCTTAATTCAGAAAACATATTTTAAATGTTCAGGATAAAACATGTAATATTTTCAGTTATAACTTTATTCGAATGATTTATGAAAAATGAGAGGATCTATATGTAAGAAAAAAACCTATCCGTAATGACAAAAGGATCTGATTGAAAGAAAAAACAATGTTTCTGTATTTTATTCAAATAAAATGTTTTAAATTGTTTTTTAAATGAAAAAAAGAAACGACGGTCGCCGGTGATGGAGCTCCATCGCCGTCGACCGCCAAAGGGGGGCGGGCACACAAGGCCTTCCCGTGGCCTGATCTGAGATCAGACCTCACGTGAAGCAAGAAGGGAGTGAGAGGAGAGGATCCAATAGAGTGGATCCGGGATCAATCGGTGGGAGTGGTCCTCCCACCTCCCTCACCGTTGAGGAGCTCCAGCGACAGCGTTGGGGAAGAAAGGGCCTCTGGAGGGCATCGACGCGGCGTTCCAGCGGTTGCGGAGGCATCTTGGAGTATTGGGGTGTGTCCACGCTTCTTCTGGAGCGAAATGGAGGCTGATGGAGCAAGGAGGGGGATCGCCTGTCGCCGCCGTGGACTCCTCCAGCGGGCAACGTTGCTATGACGATCCAGAGCTCGAGGCGCGATTCTGGAAGCTTCGGAGGCCTCACGGGACACGGTGGAGGGTTCCTGAACTAATGGAGGTGTGCGGCGCAGTGGGTGGCACGCGATCAATCTCTGGAGGAGTCGTCTTCTCCGACGACGGCGTCTCTAGGCGTATTCTCTAGCAATCTCGTGCCGGTGGAACCTTTGCGTGGCTCTCCTGCTACCGGGTGCATGGAAGCACACGAGGAGACCCGATACGGTCACGGCGAAGATGGTGAATCCAGAGGAAGAGACTAGACTCGAAAACACCAAGGGAAGATAAAAAGTATAAGGAAAGGAGTCGCCACCTAGTCTTTTAATGGAAAGACAAGGAAAACCAAAAACACCAGAAAAACTAGGAGGCAAACAAGATGCAGAGTGTATGCGTGTGCTCCGTGCCTAATGGACAATGCACAAATGAATGCGGGCCATAGAAGGGGTAAGGATTCTAGTTACGCATGGGGAAGGGGTTAGCCACCCCCATGCGCCCGAGAAAACTCAGTCTTTCTAGGTTTCCTACTGTCAATGGTCTATGGATGTATGCTTGCTTATTCTATATGCTCATGTTAAATATGACTGAAAAACATGCCAAATCAAAGTAAAGAAATGAAACAAAGGGAAAAGTTAATCCGAGGGTCAAATGTAGGCATTGAGAATGCAGCTTGAGTGTACGCCCTTGGGCGATGAGAAAAATCGTGAAAATCGAGAAATTCTCAGAAAGCGTCTCGCAAAACAGCGAAAATTAGGATAAATCCGAGAAAATCAAAAAGGGAAAAATAATCCTCATTTCGGGACCATGTTGGCTTTGACAAGTTTTTTAATGTACGCACTCGGGAGATGGAAAACTAAAACAAATCTAAAGGTGAAAACCAGGAAACGATGAGAAAACCAAGCTTGGAACAAGCTGGAAAAGTGTGAGCAAAGCAAGCAAGGAAAGGCAAGAAAACTTGTGCGGAAAGTTGTGAAAAAATGTGCAAAATGCATATGTGAGTGTAATAATGAAAATTCCAAGGGGTTTTGTGCAAAAAACCCAAATTCCGAGGAAAACTGAAGTTCAAAAGCCCAAGTCATCGAAAATACATAGGAAAACACATTCTATGCAATTATGAAGAAATTTGGGGCCAAATGTGCATTCCTAGTCAAAATGAAGTTTCCTAGGGGTCATAATGCAATTTTATCACCAAAACATGCATTTAAATCAACTCTACATAAAATCAGGGTAAAAATGCAAGAAAAATGTCTTAGAAATGATCCAAGAAGTTTCAGGGGCAAAATGGTCATTTTACCCCTGAAGACAGGTAATTAGAGTAAAATCAATGAAGTAGAGGCGCTAAACTATAAATTGCCTAGCAGAATAAAGCATCCAGAAGAATTTCAGTAAAGACAGAGGGTTAAAGTGCAATTTACCCTGAGAAAACATGTTTCAGAAAAGTTTTAAAAATAAGTTTAGGGGTTTAAATGCAAATAAACCAAAGAAATGAATACTCTAGAAAGTTTCTGCAAAGTCCAGGGGTTTAAATGCAAATAAACCAAAGAAGTGAACATTCTGGAAAACTTCTGCAAAGTCTAGGGGTTTAAATGCAAATTGACCATAAATGCAAATTGACCAACAAAAACATGCATTCTAGAACATCTTAAAGAATACAAGGGCTTCTATGCAATTTCCATAGCAAAAATGAACTTTTAGAAAGATTCCAAGGAAACCTAGGGTGTTTTATGCAATTTTCTTGAAACAAAATACATTTAAAAAACTCTAGAGGGCTTTTATTAAAGTTCTTAATTTAGAAAACATTATTTTAAATATTTAGGGTAAAATATGTAATATTTTCAGTTAAAACGTTATTCGAATGATTTATGAAAAATGAGAGGATCTACATGTAAGAAGAGGACCTATTCGTAATGACAAAAGGATCTGATTGAAAGAAAAAACAATGTTTCTGTATTTTATTCAAATAAAATGTTTTAAATTGTTTTTTAAATGGAAAAAAGAAATGACGGTCGCTGGCGACGGAGCTCCGCCGCTGCCGACCGCTAGAGGGGGCACACAAGGCCTTCCCGTGGCCTGATCTGAGATCACACCTGACGGGAAGCAAGAAGGGAGTGAGAGGAGAGGATTCAACAGAGTGGATCAGGGATCAATTGGTGGGAGTGGTCCTCCCACCTCCCTCGCCGTTGAGGAGCTCCGGCGACGACGTTAGGGAAGAATGGGCCTCTAGAGGGCAGCGACGCAGCGTTCCAGCAGTTACGGAGGCATCTTGGAGCATCGGGGTGTGTCCACGCTTCTTCTAGAGCGGAATGGAGGCTGATGGAGCAAGGAGGGGGATCGCTTGTTGCCGTCGTGGCCTCCACCGGCGACCCACTTCTAACAGACTTCCAACTCCCTAACAGAAGCACCTAACAGCCCTCTAACCTCCCCAACCAAACTCGTAGCAGCCTAACCAACTAATAAACACTGTCCCCCTTGCGCTCCATCTTGTCCCCTACTCGTCGACAGAGATGAATAGCGATCCAAGCCTCGCCGACGGCTGATCTAGTGCTCTGGCTGTTTTGGTGGCTTGCTAGATCAGTGGGGCTCAGGCTGGGTTGGAATGGCTCAGTAAGGAGGTGGCTTCAGTGGATGAATTGTGAGAGAAATGGGGAGAAGGAGTGGATTTAGTGGCTATGTGAGAAAAATAAAAGGGTGAGATGAGAGGGATGAGTGTTGGATTGTTAAAAACAATGAGTGAAGGGAACAAATGAAAATGGAGAAGAAGAAATGGGGTGTTGGGTTGGAAGAAAAAAGAAGGAAAAAAAATGGGTTGAATTGTTTATGGTGGGGCCTCATAGGCTTTGGGGCCAAAGTGGGCTATGTGGGCCTAAATGGGCCTAATGGGCTTCAATTGGGCCTATGTGGGCTTAATGGGTTGTGATGGGCATAATTAGGTCTTGTGGGCCTCCATGGGCCCAAGTGGGCTTCAATAGGCCCAAATGAATTAAATGGGCCCAAATAGGTTAAATGGGCCTAAATAGGTCTCGTGGGCCTCTATGGGCCTAAATAGTTCTTGTGGGCCTCCATGGGCTTAATGGGCTTCAATTAGGGTTAGAGCTCAGCCACCACATCTCCATCATGCAAAATTGGGAAATTAGGGTGTCTACAGTACTCTCTCACCATTTAATTATGTCCTAAAAGGCTAGCTACTCTGGATTCTCATAGGGCTTTTGGATCTCCGACTCATGGTAGAAAGTATAGGCCCCTATCCTAAATCCTGACCAAAGCACAAGCAGTGGAACAGATGGTGCGTTTGGAGCCTCGTCTCCTGCAGTAGCAAGGAGCTGTATCCTCTACTAACACTGACACGACCATGGACAAGGAGGGACAAATTGGCAACACGTCCCACATTGAAGCCTTAAAACGGATTACTAGAATTTCCCTTCTCAGACTAATGGGTGGACTCAAAGGAGAAGAGGATGTATGCACCTATATGATCAAGCAGGCAAATATTCTTTGTGTCATTTACTTGCGCATTATTAAATCTGGGGAAGAGTGCAGATTTGTCTCTAGTTTTTCCCTATTATTAGTTTTTTGTGTGTTTGTATCTTTTAATTTAGACACGGAGGAAACAATCAGGTTACTACTCTCCTAAGTTCAAAAGAAAACAAACACAAAACAAGCAGAAGGCATGATCATGACAAGTGCTTGTGTCATGTGATGATGATTGTGAAAACAAAACATTCATCATATCAAAAGGCATATATGTGCATGTGAGGTGGCATGAATTAGTGTGTACAAGAAAACACCCATCATCCATAAGGCATGGATCATAAGAAAAGAGGCAAGATCATGCTAAACAAACTAGAAACCAAGGAAAGCGAGAAAAAAAACACAAGTTGGAGTCTAACGTCCCTAGTGGAGTCACTAGTTCCTGTGACCATGCTAAAACCAACACTTCCCACGCTAGCGAGGATCCCGATAAGGTCACGATAAAATTGGTGAATCCGAGGATGGATACTCGACTCGAAAACACCAAAACAAAGGATAAGGAAAGAAAATGGAGTCGCCACCTAATCTTTTAAATCAGAAAGATGAGAAAAACTAAAATGATGAATAAATGTAATAAAACATGCAAATGTAAGCAAAATATGAGAATCCATGCTAATGGATGCAACATTTCAACCACCGCATGCTAGAGAAAGGGTAAGGACTTCTGTTATGCGTAGGGAAGGTGTTAAGCACCCTCACACACCTGATAATCGGTCTTTCTTGGTTTGACTCGCTTGCAATTGGCCAATGTAGGCAAATAATGCCAAAATGATGTACGCCCTAAGGCGAGATGCAAGATGCCATGCTAGAATGATATGATCGGGTCAAGAGTAGATGTAGATTTGAGCTCAGTTACACTATGCAAGACCTGGACCAATGGTCAAAAGATCTCTAATAGTAAACATCATTACTTATGAATGAATATGTGATGCTCAATGAAATGTAGAAACCATGTAGTGTTGATTAAAGAAATACTGAAGCAGTGAACAGATGATAAACACATAACATCACAAAGAGAAATCATAACAGAAAGGGATAAGGAGCTTAACCCAATAGTCTATTCTAAACTTGGGGGCACGCCATCAAAGTGTGCCGATTAGAATCACAAGGATTATACGTCAGTAAGATCCGCGACCTAAATGCACCATCGAGAATCGCCGCCAGAGTGCTAAACAAACTATAGGTTTCCCATTGCTCTAGATCACAATGCAATGATGCAAACTGTGGTTTAAACATTCGAGAAGCATGAAGGGATGCCAATGGACATGTATGGATGCTCAAATGCAAATGTAAATGTGTGGATGATCCTACTTGCCTAACCTCGTCAGAGTTGGGTTCCTTCGTCGGTCACGACTGTGATCTCAGTCTTCGGGCTCTAACGTGGCTTCCCAATGCTTCCACAGGTCAAAATGAGTAGATCAAATGATAAACATGCATGTTGGATGTGAATGCATGTGATGTGAGATGGCCACCATCCTCACCAATCCTCATTAGAGATCACGAGCTCAGTCAACCATGTAGGCGACGTCAAACTACAAGCAGTCATCGAGGAAGGTCTGGGGAGGTCGGAGTAGGCTCTGGAACAGGCCAGAAGGGTCACCGAATGCCCATTAGCTCTCAGCCATGCTTAGACTGTGGGAACCCATCGCTGGCATTCCAAAATGCAACGTGATGCATGGAATGAATCATGCACAAACCATGTAGAAACAAACATATAATGCATAAGGGCTAAGCTACTATTAGGTCTCGGATAGAGGCTTACCTATGCAGGAAGAAGGCAGTGTGAATTACGCTCAGGTGTGATCGCCAGCGGTTGGTTCAATGCGACTGACATGGGTCGGGGCTCTAGCTCTAGCTTCAAATGACTCACACCTACAACTAAGGGTGTGGGTGGACTGAAGGTGATAGAATTTAGATGAGGTTCACAAGAATTGGCTTAAATGTGGTGGGTGTTTGGGTTCAGTGGTCGTTGGAGAGTTCCAGACGATGGTGGGTGCTCTGGACAATGAGGGATCTCAAGGAGCTAGTGAGCAAAAGGGAGCTGAGATGAGAGTACAAAGGAGAGTCTAGAGAGTCAAGAGAAGCAAGAGAGCATTCTCGTAAGGGTCGAGGTTGTTATATAAAGGAATTAGGCTAGCTAGTACCGTCGTTTTGGTTTATTGGTGTGGATTGTTTTCTGATCGATTTGATTGGGTTTAAGGTGTGAAAATAAGGGTATGATGGTCCATGAAGGTCGTGGAACATTCCTAAATCCACGTAAACCAATGAGAAGGTGCCATTTGGGTTCTAAAATATTCACTGAGCTCATCGACTGCAGTATTCAAAAACAAGGCACATTGCCGACTATGCACGTCGATAAAACACGTTGGCTAAGGCTGCTTTGTTTCGTCGCCTTATATAGCCACCTAAAATAGATGCCTCAACAATACACTTTGAATGCACACGTAGCCTAGTGATGGGTCTGACTCTTGGATTCTAGGCCTATTCCACACCCTTTCAAGACCATATGAAGGTTGTGGGTTGTGGAAAGTAGGGTTTTGAAGGTTTAGGGTTGTTTTAGGGTATTGTGATGGGCTTTAGGGGATAGTGGGTGACCCATCCAAAACCATGATGCCCCGTCATTGCATCGTGCTCCTTATAGTGTTTTCTGGTTAGTTCCTGCAAAAATCTAGGTGTCTACAAAGATCCAGAAAGACTTCGTTCACTTGAAATGAAGTCGCAAGAGCAAGGAGTCTACAGGACTTCGATAGACCAAAACAAAGATACAGATAAGGCTCATGAGGACTTTGTTTGCTCGAAATGAAGTTACAAGAGGGAATAGCTTACTAGATTTTGACCGATTGACACGAAGATACTGAAATAGGATTCATAAAGACATCATTTGCATGAAACGAAGTCGCAAGAGAAAGGATTCTATTGGACTTTGACTGATTGGCACGAAGATTCAGAAAAAGGCTCACGAGGACTTCATTCGTTCGAAATGAAGTCACAAGCAAGATAAGTCTATTGGACTTCGACCAACTAGAACGAAGATCCATAAAAGCCTCACAAGAACTTTGTTCGCCTGAAACAAAGTTTCAAGAGGAGGAAGCCTACTGGTCATTGACCAATCAGAACAAAGATCCAAAAAAGGCTCACAAGGACTTTGTTTGCTCGAAATGAAGTTGTGAGAGGAAGGAGCCTACTAGACTTCAAATGACCGACACGAAGAACCCAAAAAAGGACTTGCATGAACTTTGTTCTCCTAAAACAAAGTCACGAGAGGGAGGTGTGACCATGAAGAAATTGACTCCTTCTTATGAGGGAGTGCACAAAGAAGACCAATAAGGCCATGGCGAAATAGGCAAAACCGAAGGATTGGACGCTCTACGCAAAGGGAAGGAAAACATCCCAAAGACGAAAAAAAGATAAGGAAGAAACGAGTTGCCACCTAGTCTATTTAAATTGGAAGACGAGGAAAACTGAAAATCAAACAATATACTAAAAAAAATGTAACAAAAAGAATCTGTGACGAATGGAAGCAACACATGGGTCAATGCATGCCACAAGAAGGGTAAGGACTCCTATTATGTATGAAGATGGTCTTAGGCACTCTCATACGTCCGACGAATCGGTCTTTCTCGACTTTTTCGCTCACATGTGAGGCTATGTGGGCAATTGAATGCCAATTGGATGCTTGCTATTACGCAAGATGATGCATGAATAAAACGAGCATGGGATGTAAACAAGTAAAGTAAACACACTTATATGAAAAAAAAATGGTACTGGATCTTAGAATACAAATAGAGAATGCAATGGATGAGAAAACTAAGGTGATGGACTCAGTCCAGTTGTGCACTGTGGTCTAGTCAAACCGCACAATTATGTTTGAATAAAAACACAAGCAATAGAAACATAAAATCAATTTGGCTTAGTCTGTCTAGGCACTGGTCCGGCTAGAACCGCACAACCACCAACAGTAGAGATCAATGAAACCCAATCCGGTAATCCAGAAACAAAGACCAGATGTTTGACATTGTAAGGATATTTGACAGATGTTTGACAACCTTTTAATATGATGACTCTGTGTTTGGGAAATGTGTGCATGTTGGTTGTTATTCTGTGTGTGTGCTCAGCTTGTCTTCACCAAGTTACCTCTCAACTTGTGCTATTGGGGAGAGCCAAGAAATCAAAGTGTTTTCTGCAAAATTTATTGAATTTCCTACACATCCGACCCGCACAATCGGTTCACGGTATCGACATGCGGTTGTCAGTTGCTGTGTCAGGACGTCTAGCGGTTCAAGTTGCAACCCTAATAAGAGGGTTGAAGCTTCCACCATTGTGACGACCCATCTCCACATTGTGCCCACGAGCTTCCTCATAGCTCCTGACCCTCTCTCTTAGCTTCCACGGCCCTCCAATGACGCCAACGGCTCCCTTCTTTGCTTCTTCAGCCACCTCTCTTCATGGTAAGTGGCTGGTGGCTTTGTAGAACCAAGAGCCTTTCCAGATCTGTTCTTTACTTCTCCTTTATGCTTTCATGCCATTTCAACCCGTGATCTTATGACATTCCACCATTTTCTTGACTTTTATTGGACAGGGATACCCTACTTTGGTCACTCTAGTATAGTGCTTCGTCATGCTGCAATCTTGGATCGAGATGCTTACCACTGGCATGGCTAATCCTTGACATCGGAAATGTGGAGGTGAACTGATATCTGTTGTGCACAACTGCTTGGTTTTGGAAACAAACCCATCATGTCTTGAAGTTCAGGCAGACCGATTTGACTCTGACTTTCAATGAGGTCTGGTGGATCTATGGTATATCAAAGCTACTGGGCCCTCCGATCTTTATGCACCGAGACGGCTATGTTACAGTTCTGAGTCAGTTGCCTGGGCTCTGCACTATTGAGTCTAGATAGAGACTGATTTGTACAAATGGCTCTGCTCCTATGCTTTGCCTAGACTATTTTGGCGAGATGATATTGAGGTGAGCTGAGTTGGTCAATGACTTGTGGCTCCACGAATTTGTGACATGCTTTCTCGGAGAGCTAATTTTTAGCCATAGTCGAATGACAGTATCGATTGAGGTTGCTGAGATCGCACTAGTTGTAGTGACCCAACACATTGACCTATCTCCCATTATTCTAGTGTCTATCGAGGCTTAGATCAGATTCTGCATCGATGCCACCTTTTCTATGACTGTGGAGCGCTAGTACAAGTAATATCATGTTAATTCAACCAACATTTATGCAAATCCGCTTGCTAATTTTCTTCATGACAAATCTGGCTTACGACCCACATGGGCGTGGAGATCTTGCATCCTCAATGATCTGCACTTGACGCATACTGTAGCAGCGGTCATGCTTGGACCATTCCTAGTGTCCATGAGTTCTATGATCAACTAGTCAGCCTTACTGACAACTAGGTGACCTGGCATATCATTCCGTCTGCTTCTAAGCTCTTTACAGTGTTCTTCAACAACACTGATATGCAGCTGATAGTGTTACCAAGCTTGACTAGAGGAGTTGAGTACCATCCGGTATGTGTCCTGCGACAGTTTGGGTTTTACCAAGATGCCTTCGAGTCCTATGCTGAAGTTATTTTAGTCGTATCCGCTAAATTCTATGAACATGACGATTGAGTTGGCGCACTGGCTACACATCTGCATTCATTCCTCAAACATTGTTTTGATGGTAGGCTCTGGCTACACCACAGGATATAGGACTCAGATCCACGAGACTTGGCTGATATGTGAGATAGCCCTGGGTCCACCTTTGTTCAGTGATGCTGGGAGCTCCAAACGGTTGTGGACCAGTTCCGACAACTTAATACCCGATGCAAATGTTGTAAAGGAGAAGCATTGTGCATCATAGCTCGTCAGAACTATCTATTGTAATCTTGAGGCCTTTGTTTAATGCATTTGAGCTTCTTGATATCTGCTTGTTCTACCCCATGAATGTTTGACGTGTCTTGCTTAGGGAACCAAACAAGTGGCAATTGGACTGTTCTAAATCTTCTATCTAGGCCAAACGCATTATTCAACCACACAACTTGTCCGTGCATGCCTAGTGTGGTCCCCAAAAGCTTGTGGCTCTACAGTTGCTTTTAGGTCCTCCTGGGAGACGCTTTGGGGGCTTTTCAACTGTGATTAATCTGTCCACTTATGCTGTCTAAGGGCCTTCGACTATAACTGCTCAATTCTGCCACCCCAGCTATATTAATATGTCCTTCAAGGGACAATTTCAACTTCATTTGCATCTACCTAGATCACATTGATTCTAGCTCGCTCTAGGCACGACTACAAGGCCCTTCTTTGCTGATCATCTACCCTTGCTCCATAGCGACGCTGGTGGCTAGATGCTACTTGACCATGAGGCAGCTGACATGCCCCTGACTGAGAAGGGAATGGCTGGGAAAGCCTTACCAGAAAGTAGTTGACTTGTCCCTAGTTGAAGACAGATAGCAAGTGAAGTCTTACCAGAAAGTAGATGACATGCCCCTAGCAAAGGGCACCAAAGGGCTTTGCCAGAAAGCAGCTAACATGCCCTTAGTCAAAGATATCCTCTCGCTGGGCTATAACCATAAAAGCAGCTGACATGCCCTTGGTTAACACACAGCAGAAAGCCTTACAAAGCCATGAATGAGTGTTGAATAGGGTTGAGATGAAGATGCATGGATGATAAAATATAATGTTGAGTTTCTCTCATTCTTGGAAGACCGTTATTGCCTGCTTATATGGAAATGGGAGAATCCCTCGACTCAAAGGACTCTATCCAAATGCCTAGGTGATTGGTAGCTCTCTAGGGAAAGCGTCGTGGATTAATGATGGTTTATTGAGTAGTGACGAGATCCTGGCTCCACGCCAAACTCTCTAGGCCCCACATCTACTCTTTTCAGGACAATCTTTTTCTTTTTCTCCCTCATAGGCATGCAGGTTCACTCTTCCCCTGATTTGGAGGTAATGAGGCCTGGTTTAGTGGTAGAGGAGCTATAAGGAAGGGATGGCCAATCCCTCTGACAGTTGTGGACTATCTAGGCATACTTTGACTCCTTTCCCAGTTTTGTGCTAGAGATAGAGCTAGTCTACATGCCTCTCTCCTTCGGGCTAGCTTCCGTCTTCTCATTTCTTTTTGTGCCCTTGTATATTTTCTTTTCTGGCTCACACTCTCACTCTTGCCCTAACATTTTGTCTCCCTTTGGAGGTGTTTAGCCTTGGGGGTTTGATCGCTTCATCTGGCTCTTAGTGCGTGGTGGCTCCCTCTCTTACTAGGACAACTGATAGTGTCTTTTGGGGAGGGATAGACCCTTCCACAGCAAGCTAGTCCTTCTGATTTTCATCATCGGGTGATGCTTATGCTGATGATGTTGGATGTTATGGATGCATTATGCATGCATGAGGAAATGAAGCATAAATAGTGGATGTATGAATGCATGAGAAAGTGCTAGATAAAATGCAAGAATGTAGAAACAAGGGATAGCATATGCATGAATGTAGCAAGTTGAGGTATGCAAGCGGAAGATGTAGCATGGTAGTGGGCTTTGCTAGGATAAGGATATGGCCTTTAGTCACTAGTAGTACTTCTTTAAGTAACATGCATTGACTGGTTCTAAGTGCTCCATCTGGTCCTTATCCTCAAGGATAACAGCGTCGTCGGAGAAAACTCGCTTGACAACAAACGGGTTGTGCCTGAATTTGCCACAACCATCTCAGAGATGAATGGCACAAATAACTAGGTCCCCCAATGCAAAACTCCTGGGCTGAACTTTCTTCTAGTAGGCTCTGGCCATGAGCTCTTGATAGCATTGAGCATAATGCATGGCTTACAACCTGTGTTCATCGATCAAATTCAACTGAGCAAAGTGATCTTCAATCCACTTAGTTTATTCTAGCTCTGCTACTCTTAAAACTTTAAGGGATGGGATCCCCACTTCGACGGGTAGCACCACCTCCATGTCATAGACCAGTGAATAAGGAGTTGCTCCTATAGATGTCTAGATAGAAGTTCTGTAAGCCCACAAAGCATATGGGAGTTTCTCATGCCAATCTTTGTGAGTTTCTACCATTTTCTGCAGTATTTTAGCAAGGTTCTTATTAGCTAATTGTAACCATGCCGGCGAGGAGATTCCGCAAAAGAATGCGAAACCGGTCGGCAAAATCACGTCGAAAAAACAAAATAAAATGCAAAATGCAGGAGTCGCCACCTAGTCTATTATGGAAGACGAGGAAAACCATATACATGAAAAATCATGCAAAAAACAATAAGGACAAGTCTGCGAAAACCAAAAAGATGTGGGT
>JAMKQA010012295.1:0-35886 GCA_024699735.1 Posidonia australis
CTTAGGTTTTATATAAATTACATTTAAGCCCTTAGGGAACTTATTTTTTTATAGTTTTTGATATAATTAGTGTTATATGAACATTGTAGGTAATTAGGGCATAATAACAATTAGGTAAATCATTAGAGATGAGTTAGAGACTATCTAAAATACATTAAGAAAACTCCACTAACTTATAGCTGAGCATAAAAGCCTATACGACCTAGAAATACTAGGTCTTTCCTAGTAATGGTTTAAATGAACTCTAGGATTAGTATCTGGCCTAGGATTAAATGTATTGTGGAAAAGTTGTTTTTGAATTATAGTGATAGGCATTTAGGCATAATCACTAATAACAAAATTGACTTACTTCTTTCCACTCTTCACCACAACGGTAAGAATTGATAGACATTATGGATTCTATACGTCTTTCCAATGGGAATGATATCTTACAATGGACTTTAACTTCTAATAAGGAATTTTCTATTAACACTAGTTATGATTTTTTAAATGATGGTGATCTACGATCTAAATTTAAAAAAGGTATATAGAAATGTGCAGCTCCATTGAAAATCAAATTATTTGCCTAACTTGTTACACATGATAAAATTATCTCTAGAGCTAATTTAATTCAACGAGGATGGACTAGTTTATTACACTGTGAGTTGTGTGGACATAACTTGGAAACTACTGATTAAATTTTTTGCATTGCCCTTTGTTTGTAGATATCTAGAATTTTTTCTGAATAATATTATCTATCTAAATGATACTTGTATTTCTGATATTTTTTTCGTTATTCAACATGTTTAAGTTTAACAATAATTTGAAAAGTTAGAACACTTTTATTCTTGTAATCCTTTGGAGTATATTGCTTAACAGGAATTCTGTAATTTTTAGACGGAATAGTAGAAATCTTTTGTCAATTTTATATTAAATATTGCATCTTACATTTTGTTGAGTAGAAAACCCTCTCACAGGTCAAGGGTCAGTTATCTCATCTATTTTCCGAACCATCTAGCTGGAGTAGGATTGAGACTAAGACCAAGTAGTGCGGGTTATCTTTACACCCATTGTCCCATCCATTAATTTCACTGTTGCAACTGAAGATCCAACCAATCCACTTGATCTTGCATTAGATTCGGCTGCACCTCCTACAAATGAGATTGATGTTTAAGGATATTCTTTTTTTTTTTTTTTGCAATCAGTAGATATATTTTTTTTTTTCCTATGGTTCGTGAAATTCGAATCTAAAAAGGAAGTATGAGTTCTATTCTCCTTAACCAACTGCACCATAGTAGTTGGTTTGTTTAAGGATATTCTTGGATGGTAGTTTTTTTTATTACTACGGTCACTCACTGCTTAGCCTGATATTTTGCTTCTTTACTTTGCCTCTATTAATGTGAGAATGATCTAATTCTCTTGGCCTATTTTAATGTATTTTCATGTTCCTCCCTTTGTATCTCGGATGGAATATCTATAATTGGAACATTGTAATTTTTGATTACTTGATGGTAGTACACATAATTAAGTATTATTTTAATAGAATTATTTACAGATTGCCAAAAAAAAAAAAAAAAAAGACAACAGTTACGTGTGAAGCCTTGGAACATGAAATATACCGTCAACTCTAGCAGTGGAGATAAGACTCAAGAACAAGGAAACCACAGTTCTTCAGTCTTCTCTCCCCAAGCACTCCAATTATGTAGTCAACAATTCAATCAAACAAAGAAATTATGTAGTCCCCACAACTACATTATATATCTATACTTGACGGGTCTCCCGGAAATTGCACGCCATGTGCTAATTGGCATTCAAAGAGGATAGGCTGTTCATTACCTACTTTATTGGTGCATCTCTCTTTTGAGCAAAAGGAAGCAGTGGGCCACATTGGCACATGTTTGATTATCTTAATCACATCATTTAGCCATAATAATTTCTAGGAATATTCTATTTATAAATATAAATCTTTACCATTACGTGTGAAGCGTTGGAACAAGGAAAGATACAGTAACTCTAGCAGTGCAGATAAGACCAAAGAAGAAGGAGACCACAGTTCTTCGGTCTTCTCTCTCCAACGACTCCAATTATATGGTCATCAATTCAAACAAGGAAGTGTGATGCGGGAATCTCATCCCTACTTCTAGAGATGAGCACTTGATGGGTCTTCTCGGAATTGCTCGCCAAGTTGTACTCTTCACAGCAATCATATGTAACTTCGAGTCCCTGTCCACCAATCCGATCCCATCCCAAGAACAACAAACAAAGAATCTTCGCTTTTCCCTTCCATGGCCTCTTCCCAGGCCTTCATTCTAGTCGTAGTCGTTGTGGGACTCCTCATTTCAGTCTCCAACGCACAAGCTCCGAATTCCCTCTACAAGAGATGCCCGGACGCCGGCCAGAACTACGCTGTCAACGCCACCTTCTTCACCAACCTCAAAGTCCTCCTCAACTCCCTCTCCTCCAACGGTTCGGCCTCCGGTTACCTCTACGACACCGTCGGTGGCTTTCCCGACAGAGTCCATGGCCTCGTGCTCTGCCGTGGGGACGTGGACAAGAGCAAGTGCAAGACGTGCCTCGCCACGGCGTCGAAAGATATATTGGACTTGTGTACGTTCAGGAAGGCCGCCACCGTTTGGTATGACGACTGCCTCCTCCGCTACTCCAACGCTCGGTTCGTCTCCACCTACGATGCCAGCAGCTTTAGGTTCTACATGCGAAATAGCAACAACGCGCCTGACTGGACCAGGTATATATCCTAATCCTTGTTCATTAATTTTAAATTTTTATATCGGCATTTTAATGTTTAACTTGATTCACTATCTTAATTTCTTTCCTTTTCTACTAGAAGTTTAACTCTACTCTCTGTTCCATTTGCATGATATGACATCGAATAGATTCAACCGCTCGTTGGTGATCTTGATGGACGATCTTTTTCGATACGCTGCCTACAACACATCAGGACCAGGACCAAGGTTGTTCGCAACAGGAAATATTGGGTTCAGTAAGGACCTCCCAAAGATATATGGATTGGTGCAGTGCACTAGAGACCTGTCGAACGACAGTTGCTACGCGTGCCTCAACACGATCTTCGGATTCATGCCGCAGTGCACTTGTAACAAGAAGCGAGGTGGGAGAGTTATTATCGGAAGTTGCAATTTCAGATATGAAGTGTATAGTTTCTACGAAGGGTCGTCTAGGCTCTCCTTGCCGGCGATTGCAGCCGCTTCGCCGATTTCACCACCGCCTTTGCTTCCTCCGACAACCAACTCCACCAGCTCAGGTCAGTTGTGCTCAATAAGTTTCTTCTGTTAATCTGCACGCATTTTAAATTTCTTGGTGCATTTGTGCCAAGCTTACGTGGCTCTTACTTCACGCTACGTTCATGTGGATCAATTATTTGATAGTTCTATCTTATGAAAGCTTGTAGATGGATCCAATAAACCAAAACACATCACATGCACAAAAAATATTTACTATTATTAATATGCCCCATGTCTTAATATTCTACTATTTATTATTAATTAAGAAATGCACCATTGCCTAACCCAAGCAGCCGACTTAGAGCGTACGCACATGAAGTTCACTTTTTTGTACTTAAAAATTATCCCGTAAACGTAACTTGTTTGCATGTAGAAATTTTTACTGTAACTGTACGTCCGTAACTTTTTCTACTTTTGCGTTTGCGTAGATAGTGAAACGAGACCATGCTTCACCTGTTACATTTATTTAACATATTTATAACTGTGAGATGATATTGTTGAGAAAACTAAAAGGATGATACGATCTCTTTCAAACAAGCACGTAATTCTTCAACATAATGCAAATATATAAATAGATACTTGTTACGATAGAAATTTTTCACTATATATCATGTGTTAAATGTAATAAATCATGCATTAATTCATTACCACCAATTAGTTTAGTGGTTAATAACACTTCTTCCTTGCTATACCGACAAAAGAATAAGCGACTGCTACTATATGCAGGAAACAAGAAGAATGCAACAGGCACAATTCTCGCTGTTATCATCCCACTAGTAGTAGTTTTGATTCTACTTGTGGTCTTCTACGCATGTTGGATAAAAAGGAAGAAGGCAGTCAATGAATATCGTAAGAAAGCTTCTATGTTACTACATCCTTTAGTTACAAAGATGTCTATGATAATTCACGATATATGTATATTTTCTGCCTTACCAGATAGTGCAGATGTGCAAGAGATTCCAACCATAGAGTCATTACTATTTGATTTCCCAGCGATTAGAAATGCAACCAACAGCTTCTCTGAGTCAAATAGACTAGGTGAAGGTGGTTTTGGTGCAGTTTATAAGGTACTGTTACTTGTCCATTTTGCGTAGTTTTGGGTTCGTAGCATTTTGTTTACATGCCATTTGTATTAAAGCAAAGACAAGGGATTATATTGTAGGGAGCACTACCAGATGGGAGAGAAATTGCAGTAAAGAGGCTTTCAGCTGGTTCAGGACAAGGGATCCAGGAATTGAGGAATGAGGTTGTGTTGCTTGTTAAACTACAACACAGAAACCTCGTCAGGCTTTTAGGTGTTTGCTTGGATGAACAAGAGAAACTACTCATCTATGAGTATGTGCAGAACAAAAGCCTAGACACCATTTTGTTTGGTATATTTCTTGGTCTCACTTATGACTAGTTTGTGGCAATTGTGCTATATTTATTTTCTCTAAAATATAGTTAATTTGGAAGAATATATTCTTATGCTTGTCAAAGAAATCATGGGTAAAACCATAATCTTTAGTGCTATTTTTTCTCTCCATGTTTCGCACGTAAATGAATTAGTTTCCAAACTGTAAGAGTTTGTTATTAATTATGTCTAAGTCATGACTAGTGACCAATGGCCATCACTACTATCAGTATATCAATTTCCTTTTTCTATGCATAGTTTGAATGGCAAAAAAGAAAAAAATCATATCCATAATTATTCCAATGTAGACACCACTTATAAAAATGTTGTCATGTTTTTATTGTATAGACTCCACTATGAAAGAGCGACTATATTGGGAAAAAAGGTACAAGATTATAGGAGGAATAGCCAGAGGAATGCTTTATCTTCATGAAGAATCACAAATCAAGATCATACATCGAGACTTGAAAGCAAGCAACATTCTTTTAGATGCAGACATGAATCCAAAAATTTCAGATTTTGGATTAGCAAGACTTTTTGGTGCGGAACAGACTCAAGCTAGCACCACTAGAATTGCAGGAACATTGTAAGTTTCAATATATTTTCAGTACGTAGATACCATCAAATTTTAAGCTCTTATAACAAGTGTCTGATTTGTGTATGAAAATGAATTGTTGCTTTAATTGCAGTGGCTATATGTCTCCGGAATATGTAAGGTGGGGCCATTTTTCAAACAAGTCAGATGTATTCAGTTTTGGAGTTTTAGTTCTAGAGATTGTGACAGGCAGAAAGAATAGCGATTTCTCCTACGAGGGCTCAACCAATCTTCTAAGCTTTGTAAGTACTTCAACTCTGCAATTCATTCCTATCAAGTAGTGATAACTGAAACGTGTAGCGTTTTCAGGCCGACGAAGTGATCCCACTTTCAATTAAAACCAAGAAATCGATTTCTATTAAGGGTCACTGCTAGCGTTGTCAATGTACTCTCGTTGTATAACTGTGATTACTGAACAAAAACGTTGAGAAAAAGATGTTCAACAGGTACTACCCTATACAATTTAAAATATAATTAATTCGAGCTTCTTACGAGCACCACTAGATAAGACATAAAAAATTACAAACTATGTATGCGGTCTAGCTAGAACAATAGCTTCTAAGAAGGTACGTACGTACAATTACTGGTTATGATTTCTATACAGGCTAGTTTGGAAGGGAGATTAAGATAAATTTGTGGTCTTACCAGATATGGGAACATTGGTCAAACGGAACACTTTCTGATGTTGTGGATCCTTCTCTCGGCATGGATTATTCCCAGGTCGAAGCTTTAAGGTGCATTCAAATTGGTTTGCTATGTGTGCAAGAAGCTCCTGCTGACAGACCCACCATGCTAACAGTGGTTCTCATGCTAAATAGCTACACTATTTCTGTCCATGCCCCATCACGACCTGCTTTTCTATTTGGATGTGGTGGAAACGACACTGTGAACAGGGAAGGAATGCAGCATCAAATTGGTGACAATGTAGTGCCATATACATGCAATGAGGTCACAATCACAGAATTAGATCCAAGATAGTTGAAGCGATGGTTGGAAATTATATTGAGGTCCTGTTTGTCTATCTATTTGGATCCTAGCTGGCCATTCTAAAGAGGAATCGAGAACAAAATTTCTAAAGTTCTCAGTAAGAGTTTCTTAACATTATGTGAACGCACTACAGCATAATATGTAATTAGCGGAATTTCAAATCTGTCGGTATAGTATTTAAATTGTCGATAAAGATCTGTAGCATATAAGTATATTTTTCCCATATTATGGTGTCGTTAAATGCTATAGCAGTAATTTAAGGTACATTTACCAATATACATTCAACAAAACTACCAAATATGTATAAGAGAATTACATGCAATCGCACAGGATTATATATATATATGTGTGTGTGTATGTACGTGTAGTCATAAATGTCTCACATATTTGAAATCAAATGAGTGTTCTAAATCAAATTTACATTCACGAGTACAAAGTTCCAAGATACAACATCCACGATGGACAAACATGTGCTAACAATTAGGATGCATCTAGTTAGAAATACAAAGTACACTGAGTTTTTGACCTTTAACAAATGATGTATCCACAACAAGAAAAGAAATGTTGGTGCATATCTAGTGATTTTCTCTTTTGGTATTATATTTTGTTCGTGATATAATCTACAGCTTAAACATACAGGTTGTCTTTGTGAGTTGGTGTGTATTTTGATAAAATAGTTATTGGTATATATTTTTAGCTCATTCCATTTGTAGATAGCTGAGAGATTTGTTGGGAGAAAGTACGTCATTTCTGTAAAAAAAAAATGGAAAAGAGAAAGCAAAACATTTAACTTCATAACTTTCCTAATCTTTTTTTTTTTTGGGTGGAAGATTTCAATATCCTGTATCATTAATTAAAAATGTATCATCTACTTTAACTTTGTACTCATGTTAGGATAATTAATTTGTGTTGTGAGTCCTAAGTTCTAAATGAGTATGTGTGATCAACATATAACAAAAACACCTATTTTAATTGAATGAATTCCAAGCTTGAAGATATAATTTTTCAAGAGTAGAAGCATATAACAGGTATAAAGGCACAAGCATGAGCAAAATTCATAAGAACAAAAAAAAAAAAAAGCAAACAAGTTACATATTTATTGAACTAATGGATTCTATACTTGTAAAATCTCAATTGACACAGAAGTGATAGGGAACCATACTATCATCTTAATCTATAAAACATACTTTTGGAACCAACAGAAACATCAACATTTTGTGCTAGCACAGAAGGAAGAAAAGGCAATTGGAAATACAAAATATCATGGACCATAAGAATATCAAACGTTCAGATAAAAATGACCATTCTGTAGCAAGACTAATCCCTAAAATGAAATGTAATGAGTACTGAAACTAAAATAATAAAATTCTGAAAATCTCACACAACAACACGAAATCGATGTCCAATCCTATGTTAGAATCCTAATTCGATCCAAAATTACAAAAAAGCAACCAAATTCATCCTTCATTTGATAAGCTAGTTGTTACAATCAATTGATACTCCCATTCATAGTCGAGTTCAACCACGATTCCAATCAAACAAATCTAAATTCATAAAAATCAAAGACAGGAGAGGATCTATTCCTTCGCCTCAAAACACAATCGCCAATAGAAGAGGATCCAACGCAGGAGATGATTGCCGACGCAGGATCTCTTATATGTGAAATGAGTCCACAATACGAAAAGAGGCGTTTTGGTGTTGTCTTCGAGAAATTGAAACAGTCTCACTGATTTTCTCTATCAATATTATGCTTTATTGTAAATATGATATATTGCCTATTTATTTAACAGAGATTCGTGTTTTGATGTTTATTTTGGAACAGAAATTTTCCCCTGGGATTGAACCGTAGTTGCAGTCGCCCTGTGCATTTAAAAAATAACTTTATGGTAAAATCACTACAGTAAATATATGCATGGACTGCACAAAAGGACCGCTGTGGTCGAACAATTTAATGAAATTAGTATAGATTGATTAGAAATTATGTATTGAACTTTTAGCTCATTCCTTTTTTGTTTTGTTTTGTTTTAGATCCAAGATCAAGTACCTTCTTTTGGGAATGTGACGGTGAGGATATTTTGTAATGCCTGGTAGTTGCTGATAAAATCAAGGAAATTTTGTATGGAGAAAGGTCTTTGTAATGGATATGTGACGTAAGTAGTGTTTCTATGTACTAGATACGCTATGAGGACAAATTCGGTCTAACAAATATAAATGAGTTATTGAATCAAATTTCTTTTTTTGAAATCGTTACAAATATAATTTTTCTCCCTACGTTCATGAGATTCGAACTTGAAAAAGAATTATGAGTCATATTCCTCTGATCAAATTGTGATTAATTGAATCAAATTGAGCAACAAAAATATTTATTGTTTCAAAAAACAGAGAACCTAATGTAATCGCAACAAACATCAATTGTGTTTGACTGTAGTCTTACGTGATCCATGTCCCCAACAAACGTCGATTTTGTAGCAGTACAGACAATTGGCAGAAACGCCAGATACATGTACACACATTCACAGAATGCCCTTTGGGAAAAAAAATGGAAAAAAAAAATGGGGAATGGATACTGGGTGCAGCTCATACTGTCTACCTGAGCATGTCGATTGGAAGCAATCCTCTTTTGCATGTAGGAATGCATTTTTTACCCGTTTTGATCCTTCTCGCACCCTTCTCCTTCCAATCTAACAAGCGGTTTCGCAGATCAAATTATCATCTACTTTTTCCTCGTGACTCTTTTTTGTGAATCAATGCCTTCACCTCGGGTCTAATTCGGTGATTGATAGCTCATTGGGTGTTTGTAGCCCTGACTTGGTGTTGGATCGATTTTTTCCTTCGACGGTGCAAAACCATTTGCTTTGATCAGACGATTCTTTTATAGGGTGTCCAATGACATATGCTGGTCGTGACGGGACTTCAATAGAAGCAGAGCAGCTATTCAGCATCAAAACAACACTTGACATTGTTGGTCTGGCAGATGGAACTTCTTGCACACAAAGCAATCCAATCTGAATGCATTTGAAGGCTTCGGCTTGAGGATAATTTCCACCAAAAGAAGCATCCACTATGTTAGACATTGCTCCATTGCACCAATGTTCCCATACCTGGTAACATCAAATTCGTTGCATTAATCCTTGTTCTACACATATTATCGGTGTCACTTATCTACAAAATATACTTTTCATTTTATTACTTACATAGCTTAGAAGGCCAGTTGAATATTCAGAGCTAAGGAAATCACTGTTCTTTCGACCCGTAACAATTTCTAAAACTAGAACGCCAAAGCTGAACACGTCAGATTTATTTGAAAACTGACCTCTCACAGCATACTCGGGTGGCATGTAACCGCTGCAATGCAACAATTGTAGTGCTCAAATCATGACGAACTTGAAGGACCCCTCAATTTTAATTATGATGCCATAAATTATTGAAACTTACAATGTTCCTACAACTCTAGTGGTGCTGGCATGTGTCTGGTCCCCACTAAAAAGTCTAGCCAAGCCAAAGTCTGAGATCTTGGGATTCATGTTTGAATCCAAGAGAACATTGCTCGCTTTTAAATCTCGATGTATGATCTTGACTTGGGATTCTTCATGAAGATAAAGCATCGCTCGAGCAATTCTGCATATGATCTTATACCTTTTCTCCCAATACAATTGTTCTTTCCTGCTATGATCTATGCAAAGCATTCAAATTGTTTAAAGACTATGCTTTAAAAAAAAAAGTAGTAAATTAAGTAGATTTTTTTTTGAACCAAAAGAAATTCTCGGTTAGATTCTGCCTAGTCTAACCACTTCCAAGCTATTAGATCATCCTGATTTTTCTAGCAATTGAAAGTACAAATAATTTTGAGTGATATTAGTGTCAAAATTATTTAATTCTATTTGCAAACTCATATCAATTAACAAGGAAAATGCATGTTCAATTGTAATACTGTGAACAACCTAAAAAGTGCTTTGCTATTGTCTAGATTAAATGCTGAAAACTGAATCACGCTAAAATTGAGTGGTTTGGTTTGATTTAATTTTGACGGAAACATGATTTGGTTTGGTTTTAACTTTTCTTTCCAAATCGATCATTATAGTGTAGCTAGCTTATTTTTCTTCCTAAAAGTATATGAGTTCAGCTTGATATTTACTAGAACAAGCAGTAGAGTACTGTCATTCTCTCCTCTTTAGAGCTAAAGCTATTGTCTATTGAGTAATAAATAAATTCAAATTCTACTTACGACTCATGCTTATCGTTATTTCTTTTAAGGCAACCATTTATGAGCAAATCATACCAAACAAAATGGTGTCTAGGCTTTTGTTCTCCACATACTCATAGATCAGCAACTTCTCTTCTTCTTCCAAGCATACACCCAATAGCCTGACAAGGTTCCTGTGTCGGACCTTTGCAAGCAACATTACCTCATTCTTTAGTTCCTGCACTCCTTGCTTTGAATGCATGGAAAGCCTCTTCACTGCAATTTCTTGCCCATCTGTTAATTTTCCCTGAAGAAAGTTGCTACATTAAAAAGTCATACAGATTGGAATAATAATAATTATGTCACAATGACTAAAATCTCATTATCCTTAGTTGCAGTTGTCATCACCCGGGCCCAAGGTCAACTCTACGTGACATGCATTTTGTGAATGTAGCCATGACCTATGTTGGGAAAATATGTTTATATGTACAAAAACACAATCAAAAAGCAAAGGAAAAAAGAAAAAAACAAAGCAATAACAACATATATGTATATACAAAATTTGACCAGAATGGTCACATCCTTAGAATAGAGAGAGAGAGAGAGAGAGAGAGAGAGAGAGAGATTCTATTATATGATGAGAGCAATGGTATAAGATATAAAAACTCAAAATCGTAGAGATCCTACTGTTAGAGAGTCGTCAACATAATTCTCTCTAGTAAAGGTAATAGGGGTTGAAGATTGAAGAAGATTAGATATTGCGTCGTAATCCTAACACACATACATCTATTTATACATAATATAAACGAATCCTTAATCAGATTTTTAATCAAATATAATTGTTCGAGGACTCGAAGCTCCACCATTTATCAGATCGCCTTGGATCCACATAATATATATGTCGGATGATGCAATCGGTTACACAGATTACTCAAGTTCATGACAGACTCAACAACCTACTTAAACTAAAGTCCTTTCATTTTATACCATCGGAAAATGCTTAAGTCTTAGGGTACTCTAGTATAAAATGATAGCTATATAGCTCTCGTGCCTCACTTCTCAAGCAGTGTAGGACCATACACCGATGGGATCGTCACATCCTTTTCCACTAAAACTCTTGACATTCTCGTCAAGATCCAAGCAAGGATCATCAAATGATATAGGTACTCTCATTTGCCTATACTTACGACTGGTATCTGCTATGATACCACTTGTCATGGCTCAAGTCCAAGATTCATTCCACCTAGCCTACACTCTATGAATATAGCCATGACCTACTTCAACTAGAATCCTTTCATTTTCATACCACCAGAAAATGTTTAAGTTGTAAAGTACTCTAATTTAAGCTCATGATTATATAGCTCTTATGTTTTACCTTCTCATTATGCAATATAGGGCTATACATCAATCGAGTCATCACATCCTTCTCCACTTAAACTCTTGACGTCCTCGTCAAGATTCAGGTCAGGATCACTAGGTGGTATAGATACTCCCATTTCTCTATGCTTGTCACTTGTCATGGTCCTGACCCAAGGTCCACTCCACTTATCCTACGTTCTGTGAATGTAGCGATGACCCACTTAAACTAGAGTCATTTTATTCTATATCATCGAAAAATGTTTAAATCATAAGATATTTTAGTATAGACTCATTGCTATATAGCTTCCATGCCTCACTTCTCATTAGGCTATGTGGGACTATACACCAATAGGATTTTCACAACAATAGAAATGTTTTATGCTACAACATGAGAAGTAATGCCATAATCAGAATGTTGAAAGAGGTATCAGGTTGCGGTAAACACCTTATAAACTGCTCCAAATCCACCTTGACCAAGCTTGTTTGACTCAGAGAAGTTGTTAGTACCAATTCTAATTGTTCGCAAACTAACAAGTAGTGATTCTGTGGTCATGGTCTCTTGCTCGTTTGGTCTGCCTGGTAGAGAAGAACAAAATTCATACTCTTTTGTTATATATGTACCATAATTTCATATATGATGAATCAAAGCGGTGTTCTTTTTTCTTACAATGTGATTTTAATGCTGCCTTCCTCCTTAGACAACATGTGCAGTAAACTAACAATAGAACTAGAACAGCTCCCATCGGAATGGCAATCGCAAGAATGGTTGGTGTCACATTTTTCCTCTTTTCTGCTTGGAAAAAAAGGTCACAGTTAGAATATAGTAATGAAACTTCAAGGCAAAGAGTGAGCATGAGTCTAAAATACACTGCGATTCTAAAGATAGTCTATTTAGTTACCAATTTGTTTATATATTAGAGTCTTAAACTCACTTAAATTCTTGTTTGCATGCACGTTAAACAATTTATATACCTCTAGTATTTTGCACACAATCGAATGCACCAGATCTTAAAGTATGCATCGTTGTTGGTTGGATGGACTACAGTAATACTCATTTCGAATATAAATATGTAATTTGATACATTATTTCTCAAACATGAGAAATATTTACCATCTAAGCAAGCTAAACGAGCTCGGTTTTACCATGTTCGGTGAAACTCAAGTATCTAATGAACGGGTCCAAACTATCCATTTGCACGTACACATCCAAGCTAAAGCTACAAGTGCTAAGATGCCTAATCAGTTATAGGAATGTTAATTATTTCTTTTGGGTTATATTACGTATCCACTTTAACATTCTGTGTATTTACATCTAGGTAGAATTCTCTTTCCTCCAGCCAACAAGCAAGAATTGTTCCTACTAGCAAAGCTTGAGTTGTACAATCATCAGAGGTTTTCTAAAGTTTTCAAGCATGCCTTACCCTTACCGAAATCGGTCGAATTGGTGGTCGGCGTAGGAGTGGTTGGAGGAGTTGAAGCAGATGAAGTTGGAAGAGGAGAGGCTGATGGTGATGTGGTTGCGCTGTCTGGCAAGAAGAGCCTCGACGTAGTATTGTAGAACTCGTTCACATCATACCTAATATTGCAGCTTGCAGAAAGGATTCTGCAGCCTACTCTCTGCCTACAGCGACTGGGCAAGTGTGAAATTATCCACTCTAAGCACCGGTTGCAATCATCAGAAGACAGGTCCCTGGTGCACTGCGCCAAACCGTAAATCCACGGATACGCCATGGTCTGCCCTGTTGCGAACAGTCGTGGCGGCGGTGAGGACGTATTGTAAGCAGCGTAAGTTCTGAGTCTACCCATCAAGGTCGCCACCACTTGATTGAACCTGATTACCAGTAACAGCAACGATGATGATAAGAAAGGCAAGCAAAAAAAGAAGAAGAACGGTGACTGTAATTTTCAATTGTGGCTTTGCACGACCTAATTAAATTAAGGGATTAAAACTTTGAAAGTACCCGTTGATCGCAGATGTCACGTTGTTGCGTTTCCAGATGGACAACCTAAAACTTGTGTTGGTGTCAGACGCAAACGGCTCGTCGGAGTATCGGAGGTGGCAGTAGTCGTACCATATGGTAGCGGACTTCGCAAACGGGCAGTGCTCCACCACATCCTGTGCACCGGTCGAAAGGCACGCCCGGCACGAGCTACTGTCGATGTCCCCGCGACAGAGGACGAGGCCATAGACACGGTCAGGGATGCTGCCGAGGTTTCCCTCGGAGAATCCACCGGCGGAGGAGGCATTCGACGTTAGATCCTCAAGAAGGCTGTTGAGGTTTGAGCTGAAAGTGCTGTTGGTAGTGTAGTTGTCTGCGCCGTCGTCGCAGTGCTTGGCGAGAGGTCTGCGCTGCTGAGCGTTTGTGGTTGAGATCAACAGTAGAAATACAGTGGTGAGAACGGTGGAGAGTGTCCTTTTGCTGGAGAGGGTCATGGATGGATGTGCGAAGAACAGAGCTGTTCTGAAATATATCCCCTGCCTTCTTCTTAAGCTCAGGAAGACCGACTTCCCACTTGTCCTACCTTCCAGCAATGAAAAAGGGGATTGGGGTATGGTCTATGGGCACTTCCTCCATAAAATCCACTGCACGGGAGACAAAGAGATGCACAACTTCATGGCTTGCGACATTCAAGCATTGGTTGGGGTAACTGTTGAAGAAAGTTATACATGATATACGTGATAAGACTTAACAGTAGTCTAGATTTTCTATTGTTTGATTTTTTTTTTTTGTTTAATAAACACGATACAATTACTTTTCTCTCCTCTTCCTTTTTTGAAATGTCATATTTCTACTTTTTATAATGTGGTTGTGTACCTTTGTTGAATTAGGAAACTTTCCGGACTTTGATTTCTTTGATAGCATCATCATCTTTTTTTTAATTGTACCGCTAAAGTCGATTTCAAACTCACAACTATTTGAGTAGTAAAGTCTAGTTCTGAATTCATAACTATTTGAGATCATTGTACAACCATTCGAGCAGTGGAATCATTATTCAACCACTGAGTGACCTTACGAGATCACCATCTTGTTCTATCACAATTCTATTGGGAAAGCATATCCTTACAAGATCTAGAAGGGAAGCAAAGAAGAAAATAAACAAGTACATACAAAAAAAGGGATTCATGTGATTTAAGAAGTTGCCTACATCCACGACAGCATTAGAATTTTTTTCTACTCTTGAGATCAAAGTTACATGTTACAGAAGACTGTTCCTTTTATATAGAAGGGAACTAGAACATCACAGTAATAGGAAATTACTCCACAAGTCAAGCATTTAGTATAATCATACTCTACATTCCCAACAATCTCCTACTTAGAGATTGATCTTCTAATCGATAAAGTTCTTCTGTAATTCTTTTCCTTATGTTCTAAGTAATATTTCTAGTGCGACATCATCCTTTTTCAAGTACCTTAGAGACCAACTAAGGCCATGCATAGCCTTAGTTTTCGAGTACTTACACCCATAGTCAACATGTCTAATGGATTTTCTATGCCAAGTACCTTATTCAATATTAAGGTCATCCTCAATCAACCTACGAATGTGATGATATCTCAATTGGATATGCTTAGTCCTAACATGAAAAATTGGATTCTTTACAAGATAAATAACACTTTGACTATCACTGGAAAGTGTATTGCTGTCTTACTTTTTTCTCAACTCCTTCAGAAAATTCTTCAACCAAATCATCTCTTTGGCTATTTTTGAAATTGTCATATATTTTGCTTTAGTGGTTGAGAGAGAAATACTCTTTTTGTAGTCTTGACATCTAACCGATTATTATACCTCCTAGGATTAAAACATAATCTGTGATATTCTTTCTTCCATCCAAGACACCACCCAAATCTACATCACAAAAGTCCTACAAAATCACATTGCTCTTTATAAAACAAAGTCCCACACTTGAGGAGCCTTTTAGATATCGTAAGAGCCACTTCATTGCTTCCTAATGCTCTTTTCCTGGATCTAATATGAATCTACTCACAACTCCCACTACATGAGCTATATCAGGTCTGGTATGTTGGAAATAAATGCATGCATATTGTATTTCGATGATAACAAAAGAAATTTATATTATCTTCCTTTATATTTTGATCTAACGAAATGTTTGAGATATTATATGGAGATCATTGAAGAGATAAATTGTGAGGATCATCACAGAGTCAAGGAGAAACCAAGAAGGAATAATGTAAATCTATGTGATGCTTAATGACTCAAAATTCCTATGTAAAACTCAAAGGTGTAATGCTTACGTACATATGTAATTCATGTAAAAATCGATACATCGAAAATTACCAGCATACCGAAAATATTCAATTTGTAATATTATGTAAGGATATATAATTCGACATATTGAAGAAAATCAAAATACCAAATTAGGAAGAAAATTCCAACATACAAAATTTTTTTGGTATACCGTTTTGATCGTGAAAATTAAAGGATGAAATAAAAACGACACTCTGAATTCTTCTGGTTTACCAAAGCAACTAATGGTTACTAGCCATTGTAAGAGACGTTAAACATAATGTTTAGCCTCTTTAATCCTATAAATAGGACTCCTAATCAATCCTTAATCATCCTAAGCATAATCAAGCTAATACACTCTCAGTGCTATACAAAATCAAGTTCAATTCCCATCTGTTGATTAATTTCCCAAGTCCATTAGCCTAGAACCTTATTCCGTATTACTTTGACACTTGTGAGAGATTTTTGAAGCATTGTAAGTTCTATACTCAAGCAAGATTCATCTTCTTCAGACGTGAGAAGATGAATCTTGCTTGAGAAGGTTTCACAGATTGTGAGGTTGGCAAGTTTACTGACCAACAAGTAAGTGTTTTATTTAAAAGTTACTCATAAAATATTGGTGTTATTCATTATCACTCATCTATATTCTATGCATGATCATTTATTAGATATCAAATTCTCAACTTGCCTAATATACTATTATTTGCTATTTCTGTCGCATATTCCAATTATTTTACTTGATCAAATTAAATAGAATCTTCAAAAAGAAAAAGAAATTAAATAACTCAATTAAAAATTTAACTTCTTTATTCACCCTTCTCTAGAGAAGTCTCTTGATCCAACATAGTACACACTGTAGCATACATCACGCTTCCAACTATAGAAGCATATGGTATTCTTGACATGTGTGCTTCCGATCTTCTTCTGTCTTTAGTGATTGCTCCTTAGATAGCTTGAACTGACTTCCCAATGGGGTGTCTTTAGGCTTTGCATCATTGATATTAAACTTGTTAATCTCAAGCCCTTCATGTCAAATTCCTTTAACATCTATCACTTCAACTTGTTAATCTCCCATATGTTAGATTCTACAACAAGCATATCATCCACATACAGTAACAAGATAAAATAGTAATCATCAAAACTCTTAAAATAACAACAATAGTCTATTTCACATCTTGTGAAACCAATGTCACATATGATGCTATCAAATTTCTTGTACCACTGTCTAGGAGCCTGCTTCAAACCATAAAGACTCTTTTGCAATTTACATACAAGTTTTCCTTTGCTAGGAACTTTGAAGCCTTCAACTTATTGCATGTAAATATCTTCCTCCAAGTCTCCGTGCAAAAAGGTTATCTTCACATCTAACTGCTCTAGATGTAAGTTTTCTACAACAACAATACTAAGTACCAATCTAATTGTGATTATCTTGACTACTGGAGAGAATACCTCTGTGTAGTCAATGCCTCTTAATTGTTGAAAGCCCTTCACAACCAATCTGGCTTTGTATCTCTTGGAGTCAATAAATTCTTCTTTAATTCAATACACCCATTTGTTCTGTAGGGCTTTCTATTCTTCTGGTAGGTGCGTCAGCTCCCATGTTCTGTTCTTCACTAGGAAATTTATCTCATCTTTCATGGCTAACTCCCACTTGATAGAATCTTCTGTCTGTACTATTCCATTTTAGTACTTTAGCTCTCCACCATCTATCAGTAGCAAATAATGCAATGACAGTGAGAAGCGTTGTGCAGGTTTAGAAACTTTTGTAGATTTTCTCACATGTGATATAAGAGTAGATGGTTCCAGGTGTTCTTCATTATTTTTTGAATTCTCTTGAACTCTTCCAACAATGTCATCCTCTAACACAACCTCGTCATGTATCTGTGGTTGTTTCCTTGCATGGTCAGATTCTACAACATGTCTATCTTTATATAACATAGTTTCATCATATGTAACATCCGTATGGCACCTTATGATCATTCTATTTTAATCAACCCAAAATTGATAGCCCAAATAATCAATAAGCTAACAACTTCTAGCCTTTGCATCCAGCTTATCTCTAGCATCAGGATTTATGTGTACATAGGAAATACAACCAAAAACTTTTAGATGTGAGAGATTTATCTTCTTTCCAGTTCATTCCTCTTCAGGGATCTTATATCCTAAGCCCCTGTTTGGATCCTGGATAAAACTAGGAATAAGGGCGGAATAGAAATAGCTATTCCGTTTGGCAAGTTAAAAAGTGGAATAAAATTGAAATAGTAATTCCTATTCTAATTTACTTATTCAAGAATAGTTATTCCGCAGGAAGGATGGAATAAAGTTATTCTGTTAAGTTATTCTGATACATGTATATATACTGTGTGTTTATTTTTTTTTAAATAATACATATATAATATGATGTATATATATTTTAAACTAGATAAATATTTTAATAATCAAGTTGATTATTATTAATCTACATGTTTTCCACTTATTCCAACACTTATTCTAATACTTATTCTACTTTTTATCCAAACCAGAATATCTCCTTATACACACTTATTTACCTTTAAAAGAAAATCACTTCCAAACAGAATAGCAATACTATCAGAATAACAATACCACTTTCCACTTATTCTTACTTTTCTTATTCTACATCCAAAGAGAGGCTAAAGGAATTGAAGGTCTTCAGTTGATCGGATATGTTGTTGTATTAATTGCATTTACCCAGAAGGTTTTTGAAAAATCTGCATGCAATCTCACGCTTCTTGCTTTCTCGTTCAATGTCCTATTCATTCTTTTAGCAACTCCATTCTGTTTTGGTCTTTTAGGGACTGTTCTGATCATTTCAATTCCATATCTTGTATAGAAATCTTTGAACTCCTGGCTTTCATACTCTCCACGACCTCAGACTCTTCAATTTTTGACTAATTTGATTTTCTACTTCAACTTTCCACCTTTTAAAAGTAGCAAACGCGTCAAATTTATTTTTCAGAAAATAAGCCCATACCTTTTTGGCGGAGTCATCAAGGAATGCGACATAATAGTGTGATTCTCCAATGAATTTTACAGGAACAAGTCCCCATACATCAATACAAACTAACTCTAACTTTTTTGCCTTTGACATTCTTACAGACTTTGAAAAACTGATTCTCTTTTGTTTGTCATAAATGTAGTCCTCAAAAAGGCCTACATCTACTGATTTGAGATTTTGTCACGTCCCACATTTTCATAATAATTTAAAACAAATGAAATTACAGGAAAACTAAAGCCAAACAGTATATATCTAACTACCAGGAACCTGTGTGTGCAGCTAGGAGACTCCAGACTATATGTATTACACTACACGTTTGCATGCCTACACCTGTAAACCAAAAATACGCGGAAAAAAGTATGAGTGACAAAAGTCACCCAGTACGCACCCCACGGAAACTGCGAAAAACAAAGCTATAATCAATTTCCCTTTTTAAATTTATTTCGCAAACTATTTCTCAAAAACTTGTAAACCAGACCCATACCGGCCAAAACCACAATTGGGGCTCTACTAGCCCAAAGCCACAAGCAAAGGTCCTCAATGGCCAAAACCACATACAGTGAGTAGGGAAGCCCGGCGCCAGGCAACCTAACTCTGGCCACACGCAGTCTGCTGAAGAGCGACTACAGCATTCTACACTGCCATGGTGACGACCACCATGTGCAGGAGCATTCACCGTCGTGCGTTTCTCCTCTCTCAGGAGAGCCCTCAAAAGCCAATCCCTCCCTGGGAAGGCTATCCTCTCTCTCAGGACGTTACCAACTACAGGGCATGTGTCTCACCCGCACTGGCCACTACAGGGTACACCTCCTCACGGCTTCCTCCACACATGGTGCTCAGGAGGGAGTATCATACCTCCACACTCGACAACACTCGAACCTTAGTGCTCACATCGACAGCAGGAGTGTCATACCTCCCCATCATGCCACAAGACACCTCAACCCACGGACCACAACCCTAGTCTCGAGATGACAGTGAAGGAGTCTCATACCTTTAGGACCCGACACCCCTCAGCCTCAGGTATCTCGGCCCCCGACCTCAACCAAGGAGTCGCGCTCGACCACCCGAGAATGTTGTCACATTCATTGGTCCCGACGACACGGTCTCACACTGTCTCGGCCCGCACACAAAAAACCAGGAAAACATTTTTCCAAACCAAGCCAACTATTTCCTTGAAATCCATTTGCAAAACCATTTTCATATCTTTGAAAATTCTTCTAAAATCTCGGCAAAACGACGCGTCAAGTATCCCAAGAGACCACCGCTGACGGCCCACAATCCCATCTTACAGGGACAAAACACAGTAATCCAGAAAACCTTGGGGAAACATATTTTCTAAACTCATTTGGGCCGAGAATCGACATGCCAAAAATAAGTTCGGTATGCCAAAGATCCATGGTTCGATAGCCCGGTCTGGATCAGTCGACCGAATCTAGTCAACGGTCAACACTCAGGCTAAATTTGGTATACCGAAACTAGTTCGGTTCACCGAAATCACTTGATTCGGGCGACCGTCCAAAATCGGACGACCAAATTTTGACCAGAGGACCAAACTGACAATAAAATGGTATACTAAATGGAATCGGTATACCGAAATCCACTAATTCGGTATGCCGTTTCCATTTCGGTATGTCGAATTCCGCGAAACTAGAAAACAGTCCAAACCCTATCGTTTGGGATCGCCCCAATTGGAACCTCCGATCGGACCAGCTAAACAAACACCAAAAATATTACATATAACATAAGATGTAGACCTTCGAGTCTACTCCAAATCTTAACAAACAAAACTAAAATCCATTCACCATACATCAAGATATAAAATCAGAAAGATAGAAGGGTCAAAAGAACCCAAAACGCACCAACCATCATAAATACCAACAAATTCACCATAAATTCTTATAAAATCACAATAAATTCTAGGAAAGTAAATTTACCTAGATTTCATGCAATCCTAGCATTTGCTACCAATTTCACGCTCTCTATTACATGAGGTAGAGATGGGTACCTGAAAAACGCCTCCAGCGATCTCCGACCGAGCCCCGGCGAATTCGGCGAACTCCGGCACAACCACAGCCTCAGGGAAACTCCACCCAAGCTCCATGCGCCACCCAAGCCACCACAGCCCTTCCACTTCCCTCTCTCTCTCTCACGACGCGTAATAGAGGAAAACAAAGGAGACGAGTGGAAGGAGAAGAGGGAAGGGGAAAGGGGCGGAGAAGGAGTAGGGAGGAAGGGAAAGAAGGGCAGGGAAGGAAGAAGTGCGTGCCGGGAAGGAGGAGGAAAGAAGAAGACGACGATGAGCGGCGGAGGAGTGTGGTGCGACTTATAAAGCCTGCGCCCCCAGTAGCTGAAAACGTGCTCACCTACACATCTCAGCCACCGGCACACTGCACGAGCAACCAACCACTCCTCCCAACCACCAACCACAACCAACAGCCCACAAACGCAGGCCCCATGTGGACCCCACACCTAGGCCCCACGTGCATAGTGACACAATGCATAGTGCCAAACCATGCACAGGGACACGTAAAAGAAGCCAGCCCACGAGGCCCAAGTCCGAAAGCTCAAAACCATACAACGGGCCTCAGAACAGTAACACCTGTCCAGGAATAAAATTCATAAAATGTAAATAATTACAAAAATGAATTTTACGGGTGTTACATCCTAACCCCCTTAAAAGAAGATTTCGCCCTCAAAATCACTAGGCGAAAAGATAGGGGTACTGGGCTAGGATGGCTTCCTCACGTTCCCACATGGCCTCCTCGACTCCATGATGCCGCCATTGCACCAAGACCAACGGAATCACCTTATTCCGCAACGCCTTCTCCTTGCGGTCAACAATCTCGACAGCATCTTCTACAAAAGACAGATCTTCCTGGAGCCCTTCTGGTTGAACCAGAATCACATGAGAAACGTCAGTCGGGCACTTTCTTAGCATGGAGACATGGAACACGTCGTACACGAATGACATCTCTGGTGGTAGATCCAACCGATAGGCAACCTCACCGATCCTCTGGGTGATCTGGTACGAACCAATATAGAAAGGACTCAGCTTGCCACTCTTCCCGAACCGCACAATACCCTTGGTCGATGACACCTTCAGAAACACATAATTTCCCACCAGAAACTCCAGCGGTCTCCGCCTTCTGTCGGCATAGCTCTTTTGTCGACTCTATGCAACCAACAACCTACTCCGGGTCAAATCCACATTGGTGGCATACAACTGCACAAGCTCAAAACCAATCAACTGACGCTCGTCCACCTCATTCCAGCAAACCAATGATCTACATGGCCTACCGTATAAAGCTTCATACAGCGCCATCCCGATGTTTGAGTGATAGCTATTGTTGTGGGAAAACTCAATCAGCGACAAATGGTCCTCCCAACTCCCCTGAAAGCCTAAGGCACACACTCTGAGCATATCCTCCAGCGTTTGGATAGTCCTCTCTGTCTGACCGTCCGACTAAGGATGAAATGCCGTACTATAGTTGAGTACAATGCCAAAGGCCTCCTGCAGAGTTCTCCAGAACCTCAAGGTGAACCTCATGTCTCTGTCCGACACGATGGACATCGGAACACCATGCAACCTCACCACCTCGGAGACATACAACTCCGCCATGCGGTGCATCTGAAGATTCACCCGAATGGCTAGGAAGTGAGCAGACTTGGTTAGCTGATCCACGATTACCCACACGATGTTGTTCTTCCTCTGAGTCCATGGCAACCCAGTCACGAAGTCCATCGAGATGTGCTCCCACTTCCACGCAGGAATATCCAACGGCTGCAAGGTCCCTCTAGATCTCTAGTGCTCTGCCTTGACCAACTGGCAGGTAGTACACCTCGCCACATGGTCAGCAACATCTCTCTTCATGCCAGGCCACCAAAAGTTCTGCTTCAGGTCTCAGTACATCTTCGTACAACCAGGGTGAATAGTGTACCTAGACCGATGCAGTTCATCTAACAATCTCTGCCTGGCCTCCTCGTGCTGAGGCACATACAGACCCCCTATCATACCTCAACTCTCCATATGTCCCAACAAATAAATAAGGCTCTCCACCAGCCTTCAGCTTCTCAAAAACAGCCTGAACAAATGGGTTCAACTACTGACAGGCAATGATAAACTCTAACAGCTTAGGACAAACAGATAGGTTGGCCACCTAGGCACCAACCGTTCCCCAAGCTTGCCGCTTCGGCCTGCAGCTCACCAGATCCTCCAACATGGTCCACTCCTTGACCATCAGGCTCACCATCACGTGCGTACACCGACTCAGGACATCGGCGACCACGTTGGCTTTGCTAGGATGGTAGGACAGGCTGAAATCATAGTCCATCAAATACTCCACCCAACGGCGTTGCCTCAAGTTGAGGTCTCTCTGCGTGAAGATATACTTCAGGCTTTGATGATCCGTGAAGACCTCAAACTGCTCCACATAGAGATAGTGTTGCCAAAGCTTGAGAGCGAACACTACGGTAGCCATCTCCAAATTGTGGGTCAGGTAGTTCTTCTCATGATCCTTTAGCTGCCGCGAAGCATATGCGATGACATTGCCATGCTGCATCAGAACACACCCTAACCCAACGTCGTTGGCTTCACTGTACACAGTGAAGCCATGACTTCCAGAGGACAGAGTCAACACAAGGGCAGAAACCAGACGAGACATCAGCTCTTAGAAACTCGCCTCATAATTCTGGTCCCAGCAAAAAGGAACTCCCTTCCTAGTCAACTCTGTCAAAGGTGCAACTATGGAGCAGAAATCCCTGATAAATCTCCTATAATAGCCTGTCAGATCCAAGAAACTCCTAATCTTCGACACAGCCTAGGTCGCTCCCAACTACTAACCGCCTCCACTTTGGCAGGATCCACTCTGATGCCTTCTCTAGAAATCAAATGGCCAAGGAGAATGACTTCACTCAGCTAGAACTCACACTTGGAGAATTTGACGTACAACTGATGATGCCTCAGAGTATCCAAAACTGCCCTCAAGTGCAAGGCGTGAGTCTCAACATTAGGAGAATAGACCAACACATCATTAACAAAAACCACAATAAATTGGTCTAGAAAAAGCTGAAAATCCTGTTCATCAGATCCATAAACGCAGTCGGTGCATTGGTCAAGCCGAAAGGCATGACCGTGAACTCGTAATGCCTGTACAACGTTCAGAAAGTAGCCTTCTGAAAGTATGAGTCTTGGATCCTCAACTGGTGATACCCTGACCTTAGATCAATCTTCAAAAACACTGATGCAGACTACAACTAGTTGAACAGGTCATCAATGTGGGGCAGGGGACACTTGTTCTTCACTGTAATCTGGTTCAGCATCCGATAATCTATACACAATCGGTGCGAACCATCCTTCTTGCGAACGAACAAGACAGGCGCTCCCCGCGGAGACACACTGGGCCTGATAAATCTCTTGTCCAGCAACTCCTGCAACTGAGTCTTGAGCTCTCGCAATTCCGTTGGTGCCATGCGATAAGGAAGCTTCGACACAGCACCAGAACAAGGGATCAGATCGATCGAGAAATCTACTTCCCTGTGAGGCGACATACTAGGCAAATCATCAGGGAAAATATCGGGATATTCACACACCACAGAGATGTTGTGAACACCCAACTCAGGTGAAGCAGAGGTAACTGTACTGGCTAGATACCCCACGCAACCCCTAACCAAAGACTTATAAGCCTTCATAGCTGAAATGACAAGCTTAGGCTCACCCTGACACCCACCTTGCATAAAGAAAGACACATCCTCAGGAGACCCAAAATAAACCCTCCATCGAGCACAGTCGATCAAAGCAGACTGTTGTGCCAACTAATCCATGCCAAGCATCGCATCATACACCTGCATGTCCATCATGATCAAGCTGGCGTTGAACTCTCTGCCATCCAACGTCAAGTTGACAGACTGCAGATACCTCCATGCCAAATTGTACTCCCCCAGCGACGTCACCACGCTGGGAGTCAAACAACACTTTGGCCATCCGACCAGCCACAATAAAGGAACCTGATGGCCAAACAAAACAACACCACACATCTATACAATCAAGAAGATGTACAGATTACAAGGAGATTACAATACATCTCATAGGATTACAGAACCAACTATTCATCCTTACCCTCAACAACATCTCCCAAAGACTCAGCGCCTGGAGCTGCGATAGTGAACACCCGTCCACTAGTCGGCTACTGCGGTGCACTTCTTGCCTTCTTAGGCAATTCCGAACAAGATCTCTAAACGTGTCCCACCTTCCCACAATTATAGCACACCACTGGAGCTGTGGTCCGCCTAGGTTGAGGACATTATGCAGTGATGTGGCCCACCTGACCACAGTTGAAGCACTGGTTCCCACTGGGAGCACTAGACCCTGTCTGACTGAAGCCAGCTCCGCTACCCCCAGCAAAGCTCCGTCGGTCTGCAGAGGAAGCACTAGACCTCACCTTTTGCTTCTTTTCAAGGCTACCCAAATTACTGACACTTGGAGGATCGGAGAAAGAGAACCGGGAGGTAAAAGAAGACTTACCCTTCCTTTTGGGACGACTCTCCAGAAACTTTTAATGCTCCGCTTCGAAGCGATAAGTCATCCCAACCATGTCCTCCACAGTGTGGCACCTACAACCCATCACCTTCACCAGTAGCCTAGGGTTCAAGCCATCCAGAAACCCTTGCGTTCATTCCTCCTCAGACTCATAGGCAGGAGCAAAGCGTTCCAACAGGGCGAACTCAGTCTCATACTTAAGCACTGACATCGTGCCCTACTCCAGACTCCAGAAATCTCGGCGAAGCTGCTCCTTCACATGAGTGGGAAAATACTTGTCATAGAAGGCCGCCTTGGAATCCTTCCAATGGATACTAACAATGACTGAGTCCGAGAACTTCAACCGCCTCACAGACTTCCACCACCTATCTACCTCACCATCTAGCAGGTAGGTCGCCAGCTGCACCCAATGCTCCTCTAGGCACGCCAAGCTCTCTAACATCTTCACCACCTTCTCCAACCAGGCCTCACTTTCCTCAACATTGACCTTGCCCTTGAATAACGGTCGAAGCTTCGTGAATTAGTTCAACCACGGGTCACTCGACGGTCCATTAGCACTACGCTTGCTGAACGCGAGGGAAATCCCGTGTGCCAAGCTCTTCAGTTCCGCGTGAACGACCTTCCATCCACCTATGTCCTCTTGGGACTCGATCTCCTCGATAGGGGCTTGCGCTTACTACCATGATGAGGCATCCTACGGGAGAAAGGCAAAGTACCTGCACCACAGACAAAGCAACAACTAGAAAACCATGGTGAAAATCAGGTGCAGACTCTACAATGCATGTAAAACCTATGGAGTCTCTAAATTAGACACTCTAGGTGTAATGCAACCTAGTGAACCTGGAGCTTTGATACCAGATCTGTCACGCCCCACATTTTCCACAATAATTTAAAACAAATTAAATTACAGGAAAACTAAAGCCAAACAGTATATATCTAACTACTAGAAAGCTGTGTGTGCGGCTAGGAGACTCCAAACTATATGCACTATGCTACACATTTGCATGCCTGCACTTGCAAACCAAAAATAAGAGGAAAAACGTACGAGTGACAAAAGTCACCTAGTATGCACTCCACGGAAACCGCGGAAAACAAAGTTATAATCAATTTTCCTTTCTAAATTCATTTCGCAAACCATTTCTCAAAAACTCGTAAACTAGGCCCATATTGGCCAAAACCACAATCGAGGCTCCACTAACCCAAAGCCACAAGCAAAGGTCATCAATGGCCAAAACCACACACAGTGAGTCGGGAAGCCCGGCGTCAGGCAACCTAACTCTGGCCACATGCAGTTTGCTGATGAGCGATCATAACGTTCTGCACTGTCACGGTGACGGCCATCCTATGTAGGAGCGTTCACTGTCTCTCAATTCCCCTCTCTCAAGAGAACCCTCAACAGCCAACCCCTCCCTGGAAAGGCTGTCCTGTCTCTCAGAATGCTACCAGCTACGGGGCACGTGTCCCACCCACACTAGCCACCACAGGGTACACCTCCTCACGACGTCTTCCAGACACGGTACTCAGGAAGGAGTATCATACCTCCACACTCGACAACACCCAGTCTCAGTGCTCACAGCGACAGCAAGAGTGTCATACCTCCCCGTCATGCCACAAGACACCTCAACCCGTGGACTACAACCCTAACTTCGAGACGACAGTGAAGGAGTCTCATACCTTTAAGACCCGACACCCCTCAGCCTCAGGTATCTCTATCCCCGACCTCAACCAAGGAGTCACGCCCGACCACCCAAGAATGTCGTCACATTTCTTGGTCCCGATGACACGGTCCCACACTGTCTTGGCTCGTACATAGAAAACTAGGAAAACATTTTTCCAAACCAGGCCAACTATTTCCTTGAAAACCATTTGCAAAACCATTTTCATATCTTTGAAAATTCTTCTAAAATCTCTGGAAAGCGACGCGTCAAGTGTTCTAAGGGACCACCGTTGACAGCCCACAATCCCATCTTACAGGGACAAAACACAGCAATCCAGAAAACCCTCGAGAAACATATTTTATAAACTCATTTAGGCCCAGAATCGGCATGCCAAAAATATGTTCGGTATGCCGAAAATCCTTGGTTTGGTAGACAGGTCTGGATCGGTCGATCGAATCGGGTCAACGGTCTACACTCAGGCCAAATTCAGTATACCGAAACTAGTTTGGTTGACCGAAATCTCCTGATTCGGGCGACCGTCCAAGATCGGACGACTGAATTTCGACCAAAGGACCAAACTAATAGAAATACGGTATGCCGAACGGAATCGGTATACCAAAATCCACTGATTCGGTATGCCGAATTTTGCGAAACCAGAAAACGGCCCAAGCCCTATCGTCCAGGATCGCCCCAACTGGGACCTCTGATCGGACCCCCTAAGCAAGCACTAAAAATCTTACATAAAACATAAGATGTACACCCTCGTGTGTACTCCAAATCCCAACAAACAAAACCAAAATCCATTCATCATACATCAAGATATAAAATCGAAAAGACAGAAGGGTCAAAAGAACCTAAAATGCACCAACCATCATAAATACCAATAAATTCGCCATAAATTCTCACAAAATCACAATAAATTCTTGGAAAGTAAATTTACCTAGATTTCATGCAATTCTAGCATTTTCTACCAATTTTATGCTCTCTATTACATGAGGTGGAGATGCGTACCTGAGAAACACCTCCCGCGATCTCCGACCAACCCCCGGCGAATCCGATGAACTCCGGCACAACCACGGCCTCAGGGACACTACACCCAAGCTCCACGCGCCACCGCAGCCCTTCCGCTTCCCTCTCTCTCACGGTGCGTAACAGGGGAAAACATAGGAGTTGAGTGGAAGGAGAAGGGGGAAGGGGCAGAGAAGGAGTAGGGAGGAAGGGAAAGAAGGGCGGAAAAGGAAGAAGTGCGCGTCGGGAAGGAAGAGGAAAGAAGAAGAAGACGGCGATGAGTGGCGGAGGAGTGCAGTGCGGCTTATAAAGCCTACGCCCACAGTAGCTGAGAACGTGCTCACCTGCACATCTCAGCCACCGACACACCGCACGAGCAACTAGCTTCCTGCAATTTCCATAATCTATTGTCAATCCTTGTGTAAAGTTCACCCTGGCCCATGATATTCAAACAATTATCATCAATAAGATATAGTCTTGCAATTTCTATTGCAACATAGTTATGTAGCAAATATCAACAGTTGCTAGAGTGAAACGACACATTCAAGTCCACAATCCATGACTCAATAGGACTATCAACAAAGCAAACTAAGGCATTAGCAATGTCTTTACTAGTTGAGTTTGTAGAATCATCATCCCTTGACTGATTCTTCTTCTTTTTCTTCGGTGCCTTGCACTGACTACTGAAGTGACTCCTCTTCTTGTGGTTCCAGCAGACGATGTCTTTGCGATTCTTGTCATTCTCCTTGGACTTAGGTTTACCATGGGTTTGATTTTGGCTGCAGTATTGACTCCTTCCTCTACTTTCTATGCTTAAAGTAGATCCTACAGATTCTCCGCATTCCTTCCTACGAATGTCCTTGCTCAGAATCAGATCTTGGATGTCATTCAACTTCAATTTTGCATTACCTACTGAACTGCTAACTCCAGTCACGATTGTGGATCAACTTTCTGGTAGTGATGATAACAGAATCAGTGCCCTGACCTCATCATCGAACATGATCTCCACCAAACTCAATTGAGTTATGATCACGCTGAATTCGTTGATGTGATCTATAACGCACCATCGTTCTGACATCTTAAGATTAAATAAATGACGCATCAAATGTATCATGTTCGAGGTCGATGGCTTCTCGTACGTATTTGATAATGCCTTCATCAGATCTGTTGTGGTCTTCTCTTTGACGATGTTGAATGCCATGTTCTTCGCCAGTATCAATCTGAGCACACCAAGTGCCTGGCAATTGTTCCATCCCTTCTGGCTTCTTCACCAATAGCAATTTGTGCAACTTCTTTTGGTAGAGATAGTTCTCTATTTACATCTTCCAAAAATCGAAGTCTTTATTATCAAACTTTTCAATTTTGACCTTTCCGTCCTCTACTATCGCTCTCACTATTTCTTTTGAACCAAAGACTCTGATACTAATTGTTGGGAAAGGATTTCACTACATGATTTAGAGGAGAAGCGAAAAAGGAAATAAACAAGCACACACAGAAAATAGGGATTTACGTGATTCGATAAGTTGCCTACGTCTACGTCCACACTAGTTTTTTTGTTTCTACTCTCGAGATCATAATTACATGTTACAAACAACTATTTCCTTTATATAGAAGAGAACTACAATATCATAGTAATAGGAAATTACACATTTAAGAAACGTTGGATCTGCAAACCGAGGACTCAGTATAATTAGGCTCCACATACCTAACAAATTCAATGTAACACAATTCGAGCATTGGTTGGGTAACTATTGGACAAAGTCACACATGTGATAATAGTAGTCTAAATTTTCTAATGTTTGACGTTTTTGTTTAATAAGCATGACACTTGTTAGTTAGAGTAGATGGATTCTTATATAATTTTTATTTTATTCTTTTATCTCTATATTATCTGTTTCTCTTTGTATTCGCCTATATATATTAGGAGATAACCCTTAGTGCAATAGAATTAATTTATTATTATTTTATCTCTTTACATAGTATCAAAAGCATAGGCCCAATTTTTTTAAAAAAAGGGAAGACCTTAACCCTAAACTCAGCCAACACCACCCACCCTATCGTTGCCAAACCACCCTACCATCTCTTGTCACCCTACTGTCAATTTTTGTCTATGTAGGACTAGCCTACTGTTGTTCCTACTAGTTGTGTAGGTTGGTGGGCTCTATTCCTTTGTTTCTCCTCTTCCTTTATGATATAGGCTTTTCTCCTATGCTGTGAGAGGTCCTATGTTGTCTGCCTGTCTGTTGTGACTACCAGTCTCTCTACTTGCTACCTTTGTTCTCCTCCATGATGGCATCCTTCTACACGAATCTGTCGTCAACCACACCCTAGGACGTGTAGTTTCAAAATTTGTCTAGTACTACAAAACTCAATAAGAAGAATTATCTGTTTTAGTTAAAGTCCTTCATTATTTTCCTTGGTGCTCATCGAAAGACAAAGCACATTACTCAAGATCCACCGTTTCCAAAAGATCTTACCTATGATGATTGATTTGCTACAGATTGTAGCATAATTTCCTAGCTTGTCAATTGTATGAAAGAGAATATTATTGTTGCTATCATGTAGTCGATCACTCTGACCAAGAAAATCTGAGATACATTGAAAAAGATATATAAACATGAGAAAAATATCTCTCGCATGTTTGAGATTTATGAGCAATTCTTCTACCTTAAGTAAGGGAATGCTTTGTTCAAGATTTATATATATCTTTGCGTCCTCTTATTGATGAGTTGGATATTCAACATCCTATTTTTCTCAATGCATAGACATTTAAAGAATGTCACGAAAAGTTAGCAGTTATAAAGTTTCTCTTCGCTCTACAACTCACGATCGCTTCCTAGATCTGTGGACAAGTTCTTAGAGCTGACACTGTTCCATCCTTGTCTTTCTTATTTTCTCACATTCTCCGCATCTCTACTAGGACTACTACCTCTCTCCCTAATCAATTGGCCATGGTCAATTACGATCATGGCTTTCCATGCAACTATTTCAAGTACTTGTACCTTTTTAGTCTTTATGGACAATTATTGGGTATTAGATTCAAGTACTTCCACTCATATAACAAGTACTTTAGATCTTTTTGTTCCCTTTTTTAGTACATCCTCTATTCTCTCCGTATCTATATATAACAAATGATAGTCTTTGTTCTGCTATTGGAGAATGGATTGTTTAGGTCTCTTCTTTTTCGTTCTTCATGTACTTAATTTTTCTGTCAACTTACTTTTTATTAGCGAAATCACAAAGTCTTTAAATTGCTCTATGACATTTTTCCCATATTACTATACTTTTAAGGATCTATAGACGGAATGAGGATTAGTTTGAGCGATGAACGTGATAAACTGTACTTTTTTGTTGCTAAGAATTTTCCTAGACAAGTCATTTCACCCACTTCTACTACAAAGTCATCTCTTTTGTAACACTTTTGTCTTGATTATCCTTCACTTCAAAAGCTTCAATAAGCTTTGCCTTGGATGTTTGTAAAACCTTTTAAGTGTAAGTATTATCAGTTAGATAAATATCATCGTGTTATCTACCTTTGTCGATCGAATTCTATGAGTTATGGTCCTTTTGTGTTGATCCTTTTATATATCTAAGGTTTATGTTGTGTGTTTTCTATATCGGGTTATAGGTACTATATTATATTTACTGATAAATTTTCTAGAGTTTCCTAGGTATATTTGCTTAGGTCGGTTGTGCTGAATAGGTTTATTTTGTTAATCCGCATGCATTTTTAATTTCCTGTTGCACTAGTGCCAATCTTGCATCCCTCTTACTTCACGCTACGTTCATTCAGATAAATTATTTGATAGTTCTATCTTTTGAAGCTTGTAGATCGATCCAACAAACCACAACACATCACATGCACAAAAAACCTGCTATCTCACTAATTAATCGTACTTATCAAAAATATTGGCATGTTTATTGTAATAAAAAAACAGACAAACATGGGCTTGCTGTTGTTCGAAGGAGCTTGCTAGATTTCCATTATATTAGGTGGGGGCATAAAAAACATATGCCCCTTGTCTTATTCTGCAATTTATTATTAATTAAAAAAAACCATCATAGAATATTGAAATTTAGATCGGCTTCGATGTTCAAGAAAAAGCAGATAAGCTTCGCACTTGGCTCCTCCCAGCGTAATTCATCTCGGACATACGATCCAGGGTACTGAAAAAATTATTTTTGAAGACTGTAATATTTTGTATATTTTCTTTTTTGTCCATTCAACAAAATTTTAATTTCTCTTTGCTAGTATTTCCTGAGTTCACACCTTCTCTTTGCTAGTATTTCCTGAGTTCACACCTTCTCTTTTAATTTGGTTAATGACCAACAAGTTGACCAGATTCTCTGTGGATGTCCGCTCAAAATCATCTCGCTTTTGAACATTTCTTTCTTTACTGATCAAGAGACGATCTATTATTATGAAAAGAAGACGAAACCCAGAAAGTCAATCGAAGAGAGCCACTAATAACCAGCAATAATCCAAAAATGATAATTGAGAACAAAGTGTTAACATCAGTCACCGGCATGGGATAGTGGGTATGATGTGATGACAAAGCCTTCAGATTTGACTTCTCTTTTGTCTAGTTGAACATGTAATTCAGAAAAGACAAAAAAAAAAAAAAACCTGTTGGTGGTGACTGCAGGAAGCAGGATGAGCATGGCCAGTCAATGGATTATGACAATTTGCCAACCCTAGCAGCCCGCTAAGAACGAAGGCATGTGAAAGTTCACTTATTGGGTTTTGTGTGGAAGAAGTCTTGGTTTGAGTTGGTTTAAGAAATAAGAGGATGTGACTGGATATAATTATTGATTGACGTAAGGCAGAGCGACAAGTATTTGTCTTTCTTTGCACATGTCTTTGTTGAAATATTAGGTACAAAGGGCAAACACTTTCACCTTGGATTATTTTTGTTTAATTTGACTTAAGATCTTACGTGAGAGATGTTGTTTCTTTAAAAGATTGGGTTTATTGTTTCTAAATTAAATTTAGTCTTGAGTACTTCAGCTTCCTGCCTAATGCCAAGACAATAAGACAACTGCTGGTGGTGACTTCAGAACGAACATCGTTAGCCAATGGAAAATGACAATTGCCTAAACCTACCAACCGAGCAAGACCGCACGCATATCACGGCCACATATTTATACTTAAAAATTATCCAGAAAACGAGACCATGCTTCACTGGTTATATTTATTTAACATATAACTGTACGTCGGTGCGCCTGTAACTTTTTCCGTGTTTGCGTTTGCGTAGAAGGTGAAACTGTGAGAAACTACGTGAAGATGAAAAGCAGAATGAAGGAGGAGACATTATGGAAATGAAATGAAATGAAAAGTAGAATGAATGATGAAAATCTTATTGCTTATGATTCTTTATATCTTCCATTAAATTCTGTGTAGTGCAATGTAGCGAAAGTTTGGATTTAAGTTATAAAAAACTATCTTTTTGTAGTTCTTTTGCGGAGATATCGACCAAATGATGTTCTGAGGATACAAACTGTGCTTGAAGTGTTTCTTAGGATAAAGGTTCGTGAATAAAATGAAAATCAATCTCAATGTATATTGTTTTGACATGAAAAATTAGATTATAAACCATAGATAAAGTATATCAATTGTCACATAATAGTAGAAAAGGAGATTTAAGAAATATTCCTAAATCACATAGGAGGTAGCAAAACCATCTAAGATCAACTGTGGCCAAGGCCAATTCTAGGTTTTCGACTTTCATACTCAATCATAAAACAATTGGTTGCTTCTTTGTTGTCCAAAAAATTAAATTTTGTACACAAGAAAAGACAAGTTCTAGTGATGGAACATCTAGTGTTGGGATCACCGACCCAATCGAAGTCAGAATTGACAAGAAAGTGATTAGAGGTATTGGAAGTAACGTGTAGACACATTGTCATAGTGTCCTTGACGTACCATAGAATTCGTTTAGCGGCAAATAAATGTGTGGAGTGAGGTTATTGAACGATTTGGATTACTTAATTGACAGCGAAAGAGATATCCAGGCAAGTAAAGTTGAGATAGATTAAGCCACCGATCATGCTATGGAATAAAGTTGGATTAGGAAGCAGAGTACCATCGTCCGTCGAGAGTAGTTATCGAGTCACCATGGGTGTGGAGCAAGGGGTGCAATCTTGTAGGTCGAACTTAACGAGGAGGTCAATAGAGTACTGGTGTTGTGAAAGAGTCAAACCAGAAGAAGTGTGTTGTACCTCCATATCGAGGAAGAAACTGACACTCCAAGGTCGCAATACTTTAAGGTTTTGCAAAGATTAGAAATAAAAGTAGCCACAATAGTGGGATGAATACCGATAATAATTAAATCATCAATATAGATGACGATGACGATGACAAATCATCTCGATGGATGAATTAGAATGCATTAGCATGGCTACTAAAGAAACCAAGATCTAATAAAAAAGCATGTAAACAAAAATACCATGCTTGAGAAGATTGTTTGAGACCATAAATCTACTAATGTAGGCGACAAATATGATACGGCATTGTGGATCAACAAAACTTGGAAGTTGTAGTATATAGACTTCCTCGATAAGGTAGCCTTGAAAGAACACGTTTCGGACGTCAAGCTGTCAAAGGGTCTACTATTGGTGATGGCCAAGGAGAGAAGAGTGTGGATCGTTGAGTGTTTGGCGACAGGATTGAATGTTTGATCGAAGTCAATTCTAACAATTTGATGATATCCTTCAGCCACCAATCGTATTTTACAGCGTTCAATCGATTCATCACTTTTACCCTTAACCTTAAATATCCATTGAGATCCCACAACATTCTGTGAGGATGATGGTGGAACTGGTGTCTACATTGAATTCTTCAAGAGCACATGATATTCATCCACCATGGTTTGCGTCCAATGAAGATATTTTCTTGCTTGGGAATAGGAGGTGGGTTCATGAAGAAGAAGATTATTAGTAAGCTCCGTAGAAAGAGTATGAGGAAGAGAATATGGTTAAGTGTGTTCAAGAATGTCTTACGATAAATATTCAACATGTTTTTCTTACAAATAAACTGTTGTTCTGCAAATCGACATTCATTTAGTTTAATATAGAATAACATGATTACATCATCATGTACACAAAACAATGACAAACTATAATAAATAAATTGTTCATTACTTACTAAATATTATAAAACTTAATTTACAGCAAATGTCTACTAAAACAACAAAGATTAAAGTAATGAAGTACATAAAGTTTGGTTGAAAAAAAAATGAAACTAATTAGTATGTTGCTGTAATATCCGAAAATTTATTTAATTGTAAATATACCTTTTTAATGATTTTTTTAGATGGGTGTTACTTATACAAGGCCATTTCAGTAATTTTGTGATTTTGTACTTGGATCCCAATGTTTAACTTGTTCTGTACCGTGTCCTCATGTAGAGGCATTATACTCTTGTCCCTCTATGTGTGTGGGTGTGCAGGTGAAGACCAGTTGCTGGGCCCTATGCTTGTGCTGGTTGGTGCTGGAACGACATGCAGCAACGCATGCATATTGAGCAGTAGTTGTGCATGTACATAAGTAACGCCAACCATGCGTATTTAAGAGTGACGAGTTGCATCTTCTCGTCATGCCACTTCTTCCTCTTCTTTCTTCGTCACTACTCTTCTCCACACCCCCCCGCCCCCCCCCCCCCCCCCCCCC
>JAMKQA010012296.1:0-21416 GCA_024699735.1 Posidonia australis
TTCGGTATTCCGAACTTTAAATAAGCTACAACCAGACTTTAAACTTGCATATTAATCCAATCACATGAATAATATATATAAGTGAATAATATGCCATTATAAATGATTTTTATATTTGGTACTTGAGTATTTCATATTTTCTTAAGTGATTATTAACAAATAATCACAAGTCATTTGTTATCATCAAAATGTACTTTATAGATTTTTCAACAATCCTTACCCGCTTTTCTGGTTTTACGCAGTCCCTTTTTATTTTGTTTACATGATTCTTCATGTGTTTTATGGTTTTCCTCGTCTTCCGTAATAGACTAGGTTGCGACTCCTGCATATTTGCATTTTTCCCCTTTTCTTTTTGCTGTGGCTTTGCCGCTCCTTTGGCACACACACCACCTATCCGTGTGGGCCACCCCCGTCGGCTTGGTTACAACTGCTTAGAGCAAGATGATTTGGGCTCTGGCACTAAGAATAGGCCCTCATCTCAGCCAACTACCCCTATACATGCTCCAGGTAATTCTACTCCTTTTCCTGAGCATTTAGAAGAGTCAAGTACTCTCTTTGGCATGAATAATATTACTGGGAATATACCTACTAGTCTAAATGAAATTCCTAATAATCTAAATGAAACTCTTAATAATTTCATAGACAAAGAGGTGCTAAACTGGGAATCTTATGATCAATTCAAGAGTTTCTGTAATGACATCGGTATTAATTTACAAATTTTAGACGATACCAGAGATTTTCTTAATTTGGTTAGAAAGGACCAAGGTCTAATCCCTATTAATCTAAATATCCTACAAAATATTGAGGAGAACCTTGCTTCTCTTCGTTTGTCCCAAGAATCTACATGATTATTGCTGCCTGGAATATTAGGGGACTTCGAAGCAGTAGAAAAAAAAGAGCGGTTAGAAATCTAATTAGATTGAACAAATGTGACATAATTATTATTAGTGAAACAAAAAAGGAAGGTTATAATCCCTCCTTCCTCAGGATTTTGGGAGGAGGGAGAGTAAGCAATTGGACTCACATGCCCTCCCTTGGGGCATTTGGTGGCATTTTAATTGGTTGGAATGAGAGAATTTGCAACATTCAGTCTACTTATACTGCATCCTATAGTCTTTCAATTAGTTTTAAAAACTGTATGGATGGACTGGAATGGTGGCTTACTGGGGTATATGGACCTTGTGAGCCCAGACTTAAAGAGGATTTTCTTATGGAATTAAATAATTTAAGTAATATAGTCAATGATAACTGGGTGATTGGGGGGGACTTCAACATCACCAGATATTCTTTTGAACATTCATCAAATACTGGTGTATTTCCTACTATGACAAAGTTCGATGATTTTATAGAGCACAATCTACTAATGGACCTCTCTCCCAACAATTGCCAGTATACCTGGTCAAACTTTCAAACCCATCCAACTATGGTTAAGTTGGATAGGTTTCTTGTCTCTCCTGGATGGACTGTTTTAAATCCTGATTCAATGTGTTATGGTAGGGCCAGGGTTGTCTCAGAGCATATCCCAATCCTTATTGACACAAAACCTAGGGATTGGGGGCCAATTCCTTTTAAATTTTATAAATCCTGGCTTAGTTTGGAAGGGTGCCATGACTCTGTCATTAACTGGTGGACAAACTCAGAAGTAATATTTAGATCTGATTCCCCCTAGCTAATTTTGCTTTCAAACTTAAAAAACTAAAAATGCAGGTCAGGAATTGGGTCATACCAAGAGAGAGGAAAGAAGGAAAAGATTAGAATGCATAGAATCTCATATCATGAGGATTGATCGTATGGTTGAAACTCAAACTCTTCATAATGCTACTTTAAGCATTAAGAATAATCTCATGATGGAACACAACACTCTTCTTTTAGAACAAGAAACATATTGGAGACAAAAATCTAGAGTGTAATGGTTAAAGGAGGGTGACCTGAACACTGCTTTTTTTCATAATATCTTTAAGTGTCACAAGAGAATTAATTCCATTTCCTCCCTTAAGGTTAATGGCAATCTATTGACCTCCCCTTCCCTAATCTGCCTTGATCTTGAAAATTACTTTACTCATCAATTTAATAAGAGCTCAATGGCAAGGGTATCTCTGAACTTGGACTATTTGCTACCAATGAAGATCACCAACCCGGATTTGTTAGAGAAAGAGTTCACCTTGACAGAAATTAAAAAAAGCACATTTGATCTTCCAAGAGAGAAGTCTCCTGGCTCTGACGACTTTCCCTTACTGTTTTTTCAGGAATTCTGGGAATGTCTGCATCCTGACTTATTGGCAATTTTCCAAAAATTGCACCTTGTTTCAAACCCAGATTTTCTCAAACCAATAAATTATACATTCATTACTCTAATTCCTAAGAAAGAATGTGCTGAAAGTATTAAAGACTATAGGCCTATTAGCTTACTTAATAGTATTTATAAAATCATTACTAAATGTTTGGCTACAAGGTTCTCTCTTTCTCTAATGGACATTATTGATGACTCCCAATGTGCTTTCCTTTCTGGAAGATACATTGGTGATTATTTTTTGGTTGCGCAAGAAACTTTGAATTATATGAAGATTGCAAATGTCCTTGGTTTTATTTTGAAATTAGACTTTGAAAAAGCATTTAATAATGTCAATTGGGAATTTTTGTTGAATTCTCTCAAAGGACTGGGTTGTGGGGATAAATGGATTTCTTGGATCTCTATGTGTATCTCAACTGCTAGGTTCTCAATTTTAACAAATGGAACCCCTACTTGCTTCTTTGGTGCATCAAATGGGCTTAGGCAAGGAGATCCCCTGTCGCCCCTTCTATTCATTGTGGTTACCCACATTCTAATTAGGATGCTGGCATTGGCAACAAGCAAAAACATCATTTCAGGGATCCAACTACCTAATGAGGGACCACATGTGATTAACATACAATATGTTGATGATACAATCCTTTTTCTTTCCTCTGGAATAAACAACTTGGTTAATATTAAGAGAATTCTTTACTGCTTTTAGACCTGTTCTGGACTTAGAATAAACTTCCAGAAGTCTTCTTTGACTAGTGTGGGTGTATCTAGGGCAATGGTGGAGCATGGGTGTGATATTCTGGGATGCCAAACTGGAATTTTGCCAATTACTTACTTAGGCCTTCCCCTGCATCATAGAAAGGCATCTTATAAGGACGGGACACTTGTCATTGAAAAGATCTCTAATAAGTTGTCAACTTGGAAGGCCAATCTCCTTTCTTTAGACGGAAGATTAACCCTAGTAAACAGTGTTTTATCAGCAATACCTACCTACTACCTTTCGGTTCTTCATCTACCCTTAAGGGTGGAAAAGGAAATTAACCGACTTAGATGTAGATTTATCTGGCAGTCGTCATCACCTAATAAAAAGAGTTATCACTTGGCAAAGTGGGACACCTTATGTAAATCTAAAGAACAAAAGGACTGGGGCATTATTAATATTAGGAACTTTAGTGTGGCCCTTAAATGTAAACTCTTATGGAAGTTCTGGACTTGTGCACCTAATCTGAAATGACCAATTTTATTAAGAGCCAGATACTGTTTTAGATCTGGGTTGGGAGCTTTACTTAATTTATCACTTAGGAAATGCTCTCCAATTTGGCAAGAGTTTAAGAAGTGTTTTTGTATTCTTAATTGTTTCATTTCAATTGAAGTTGGAAATGGTGAAGACACCATCTTCTGGGAGAATAATTGGATTAATGGCACCCTTCTAAAATATATATTTCCTGACTTATATAAAATAGCAAAACTTAAAAAATTATCTGTTAAAAGGGTGTTGCAACTTTTTGAGAGTAATTTCCAAGGCTTATTCTATGCCTTTGACAGCCTGGTGCAACACAACAACTTTTCTACTCTACAGGCACAAGCAGATCACTTGGCAGATATATTATCTGGGTTTCAGCTTAACTTGGAAAAAGATGAGCTTCAATGGCAACCTCACCTTAATTTTGCTTACTCAGTAAAATCATTTTATAATGTTATCAATGATGGTGAATTGAGATTCCACTTGTATAAACCCATTTGAAAGGCTTGGGTACCTTTAAAAAACAAACTCTTTACTTGGTTAGCAGTATCAAATAAGATTCTAACCAAAGATAATTTGAGGTATAATGGTTGGACCAGTCAAGATCTTTGCATTATGTGCATGAGTTACTGTGAAACTGTATCACATTTATTCCCTCATTGCTCTTTTGCAGCTGTAATTTGGAAATTTTTCATTAATTGCCCTTTGTATCCAGTATTCTATCATGTTGCAGATCTTTACCGGTATAAGCCCCATTGTTTTTTTGCTTTATCTGAATCTGGTTGAAATGTGCTCATTCCGGCAATAATTTGGAGTATCCAGAAAGAAAGAAATAGTAGAATTTTTTGCAACTCATCTGATACAAGTAGACAAACCATATTTAAGATTATTTCCCTTATGCATTCCTGGATAGTAAATTTGGGTACAGGTTTTGAAAGGGAAGCTTTAATCCAATCCGTCTCGGAAATGCAAAATTCCTAGAGCATGAATCTACCAAATATGGGAGCTTCTACTCACTCTCTCACTGTGCCTCCCATCTCATCAGCCAACACTCCGGCTGAGACCATGCCTCCTGCGCAAAATTCCATGGAAGATCATTCTTCATGACTTTCCTTTTTTAATCAATTTATGTGGTCTTTACTGAGATTGGGACTGTAACTTAATTATTTTTGGACTTTCATGGCCTGTTATGCATCAAGGTGGTCAACTTTCTTTTGAATATTCTAGATCTTCTGGATCCTAGACGTTTTTGTAATACCTGGGACTATATTTTTATTCTTGGTGGTGGTTTCATAGTCAAGAATCATTATCAATATAATTACCGTTTTCAAAAAATACAAACTCCAAGTTACTCATGTATCGAGAGAAATATAGTTGTCAGTCTTTGCAATGGTATTTAGACAAAAAACCCATTCATTAACGTAGAAATTCTGATAATTCATTTGAACGTCAAACTAAGATGACAAAGATTTTCAAAATTGGCAGTGATACTGATTCCGACCCAATCTTCCACCGCAGGCAGCTACCACAAAGGCTGCACAAAAACAAAACCACAGAAAAGATCAATAAACAAGATTTTTTTTTTGATGAAAAATATACAACATGATATATCAACACAAGGGTTAGCTAGGAGCTTCCACCAAAAAAGAAAACCATTCGAGGCATATTTTGATAAATATTTGCAAATTTATATTATATTATTAATTATCACTTTGATAAAGAAGAAGAGACATACCACATAAGTAATGATCATTAAAGATTTGAAATAATGTACTTATTAATGTTATTGAATGTATGTGCATAATTTATATTTAATGCCACATTTGATATATATTTTTGTTTTGGACAATCAACTAAAAAAATTTGTATCAAATTTTTTACATATGTTTTTTACGTACTACAATAAATAAAAACTCGTACAAAAAGATAATATTTAATTATTTATATTTTATTTACCATAAAGAAATAAATTTCATATCATTTTTTTAATTATGATCCTATAAATAAGATAAAATCATCCTATATTTCATATATATAATTTGTATTAATTTATATATTCCATTTACTAAGAATCTTGATGAACTAATTAATGAATATAATTATCATGTTGCTAAATCTTATATAATTAACACTAATTGTGATAATATTACTAATTAATTGTTACTTTGAGAATGAATGAGAGGCATGCTTTGACAATTGAAGATTAATTTATAATAATACGCTTATTAACTTAGTTGAATGTATGTGCAAAATTTATATTCAATGTCATAAACATCTTTATATGTATTTTTTTTTGTTTTAAATAATCAACTATAAAAATAAGCAAGTAAAATCATTTTTGGAAAGTTCAATTATTCTCAACAAAGCTATAAGTCTCTTTACTTTTCTTTTTTCAAGTTTGTTCATAAATAAAATTAAAATACATGTATGGAATGTCCATTACTTACATTTAAGAGCAATATTATTTATTCATGTTCTCTATGCCCTATTAATTTTCCTTCTTAACATCATTTTATATATAGCATTGTTATACTTTTGAGTTTCCATAACTTACATTGGTTAATGTTATTATAAGAGACTTAATTGTTAATGCTATTTATTTGTGGTGTTGAATTTATATTGAATGCCATAAACATCTTTTTATATATATTTTTTTGATTTTGAAGAAGCAACTACAAAAATTTCATATCAAATTTTTTACATATGTTTTTAAATTATTGAATAAATAAAAACTCTTGTAAAAAGGCAATATTATATTATTTATATTTTATTTACCATAAAGAAATAAATTTCATATCTTTTTTCAAATTAGGATCCTACATATAAAATTGAAATACATATGCATCCATTGCCCATTAATTACATTTAAGAGTAATATTATTTATTTATGTCCTTTTTGTCCTATTCGTTCCTCTTCTTAATATCATTCCGTAATTATGTTGGACTTTTAAGTTTCCATAACTTATATTTGTTAATCCTATAATAAGAAAACCACAATTATCAATAAATAAAAATAGTGTTAGCATTAAGCAAAAATAATATTTACTGATAATGTTAATTTTCTTAGATCTCTAAATCACTTATAACTCAATAACTCATATTAGTTTATCTGAATGAATTGTTAAATATTTCTTTTAATATTATGCTTCTTTATTATAAATTATATTTTATTATTATTCCAATGGTTTATTCCACATATTTGATTTACTATCTCTTTATACTCTTTTAGAAAATAATACTTTTATATTTAATGATTTTAACTGACTTGAGTATGTATTAAGAATATGACATAACTTATAATAGTTTTTTCATTCATTCAATGTCATTTTATTAATCGTAATTGTCACTAAGACTTTGAAAGTTTATTGGAATTCATTGCAATTAATTATATTGATATACAAATCGTAAGTGAAACTTTTAAATGTCTAAAAATAATAAATTTTTGACATTTTATAAGAAAATACATTTTTGTTTATAACTATCTTTTTTTTATATTTATAATTTTATTTTAATTTAATTTTAATCAAGCAATGCATGTGCCTAATCTACTAATACCTGAGAAGCGCATAGGTTGCCTTGTGCAAACCAACTGCCAATAATTGCAGTCAATTTGTGACCAACATGCACTGTCAAATAATTTACTTAACATACCACATTTTGATCTACCTGTAATCTTAAGAAAGTCATCAGTTATCTACAGGTCTACCAAGATGCATGTTTACTTAAAAAAAAGAAGTGAAAGCACTCAACGATTGTTACGAATAGCAGTAAACAATGATGGCGTCTACAAAGTTGCGCGATACTTTGTTTTCATTGTTATTTTATTAATTTACTTCAATGATATCTTCAAATTACATCAACTACTGGTTTTTTTTTTTTATTATTAACAATTGAGATAGATTAAGATCGGTCAAAAGTCAGAGTCAAAGTTCAAAGTACATAGTTTCAAAATTAATACAACCCGGAGGCTTTACAGCCGTAGGAAAAAAGCTGAAGTTGAAAATGTGAAGTACTACTGTTTCCATGCCATCAACTACTGTTATTCTGCAATATTTTATGACCATTTGGCCCATCTGAATGACCTTTACACCTCATTTTCTTTACAATAACGCCGCAACACAACGCACCGCCTCAATTGAAACATCAAATACTTCAATTCAATTTTCTCTCTAGATTGCGAATCTCTCTCTCTAAACTACAAAGAAAGGAACCAAAGATCAAATCTTGGGTTCAAAAATTTCTAAAATCTATCAATCAGATCTTCATTATCTTTATTCCAAAAATTAAAGAAGCACAGCATATTAAGAATTTCAAATCAATTAGCTTACTTAATGATTCTTATAAAATTATTATAAAATATTTAATTTATAGATTTACTACTATCCTTAATAAAATCATTCACAACTCCCAATATACTTTCTTAGTTGGGAGATATATTAAGGATTATTATTTAGTTGTCTAAGAAATATTAAATTGCATGAAGGTAGTTAATATATCTGGTTTCATTCTTAAATTGGATTTTGAAAAGACCATTGACAATGTTAACTGAGAATTTCTCCTTAAGGCACTCATGGAATTAGGGTGTGGACCAAAATAGGTTTCTTGGATTAAGATGTGTATTTGTACAGCTAAATTTTCGATCCTATTAAATGATTCACCATTTTTTTTTTAAAGCATCTAATGGTCTTTGCCAAGGTGATCATTTATCTCCACTACTGTTTATTAAGTTCACTCATATTTTAAACATGATGTTGATAGTTGCTTTAAACAATAATCTTATTTCTGGGATTCCTTTTCGTAATGAGGGTCCTAATATTGTTCATATACAATATGCAGATGATACCATTCTGTTCTTGTCCGATAAAGAATATAATATGATAAACATTAGAAGAAGTCCGTGTTGTTTTCAAATCTGTTCAGAACTCAAAATAAATTTCCAGAAATCTTCACTTACTTGTGTGGGAGTTTCTGATTCAGCTTTAAATCGGAATTGTGAAATAATGGATTATCAAGTAGCTAAGTTGCCTATTACTTACCTTAGATTACCTTTGTAGCATAGGAAAGCCACCTTTAAGGATTGGATTCCAGTTATAGAAAAGATTCAAATAAATTGTCTCTCTAGAAAGTACAATACTTGTCATTACGAGGCAGGCTAACTCTGGTGAATCCTGTGCTCTCTGCAATTCCCACTTATTTCCTGTCTGTCTTGTATTTTCTACTGTTGCATTTCCCTACGAAAGTAGAAAATGCTATTGATAAAATGAGGAGGCAATTTTTGTGGAAATCTTCTTCTTTTAGTTACAACTATTATCACCTGGCAAATTGGAAGTCATTGTGCAGATTCAAGAAAAAGATGGATTAGGGTATTATAAACCTGAGAAACTTTAATTTGGCACTAAAAAGCAAATTATTGTGGCAATTATTTTCCTCCTCCTCAAAGCTGAAATGGCCCTTGTCGTGCCAAATACTTTTCATGTTTCTGCTCAAGTGTAATTTTAAATATTACTGAGAATAGATGCTCCCGATTGTGGCATGAGATAAAAGCTTTCTTTAATATCATTAATAGTTTCTTTAAATTTGAGATATGTAATGGTAAAGATGTTATTTTTTGGGAAAATAAGTGGTTGGATGGGATACTTATGAAGTTTAAATTTCCTGATTTATATACTATCTCAAATCATAAAAAGGCATCTGTTAAAAGGATGTTTGAGCTATATAGAGATGAACCCAATGCTTTATTTCATTTTGACTCTGACGCCGATTACTCGTTAGCTATTCAAAATCAACTTGAATTGTTTACTGAACTTGTGAATGAAATACAGTTATCTTTTGGGATGGATAAAATGATTTGGTTTCTATCTGGTGATTATAAATTTACTGATAAATCTTACTATAAAATTATCAACGATTGTGGCATTAGGTTTCCATTTTACAAAAGAAAATGAAAATCTTGGATGCCAATCAAAGTTAAACTATTTACTTGGCTGGTGATTTTTAATAATGTGTTAACTAGAGATAATTTTAGTAAAATAGACTGGGATGGCTCTAAGGTATGTATAATATATAACTCATACTGTGAAACAACATCCCATCTATTCTTACATTGTCCCTTTGCTACTGCAGTTTTGAATTTTTTTATTAAACAGACTTTGTATCCTGACTTTCATTATATTGATGATCTCTCCAATTTCTTCCTTACTTGTGATTTTGATTTACCCTTAGTAGGTTGATACATATTGATTTCTACTTTGATTTGGTGTATATAGAAGGAAAGAATTAATCGAATTTTTTGTGGAAAAGTCTCTACTTACATTCTGATTATTTTTGAAATTATATCTCTTATATATTCTTGGATAGATAATCTGGATTCAGGTTTTGAAAATGAAGAAACTTTCCACTCAGTTTCTCAAATGCAGTAGGTATGAGAGTTGGAGCAGAGCAACAATACTGTTCCACAGAATCAAACTCCACAATTGATCAGCATCTATCATTGCCTTTAAATCCAACTAAAAATTCATTTACTGATTAATTCCTCCTTAATCATTTTTTCTGGAATTTTTGCTTTAGTAACATGCTGAACTTAGACAGTGAAATTTTTGATTGCTTTTGACACTGGGACTTTATGTTCCCGAATTTTGTAATATGAATACTCTTTTCTCTTAATAATTGTTTCATAGCCAAGAATGATAATAATATAGCTTACCGTTATCGAAAAAAAAATAAAACCCCAGCTTTTTCAACACCAACAAAGTAAAACGAGACTCCTTCCATCCATCCACCACCACCAACTACATGAAGCTCCATCATCGGATCCTTAATAACCCACTTGGGCGCAAATTCCCAACATCCCAAATGAGTTGAAAACTAGGGTTGACGACGGGTCGGATCTAGGTAGGGTCTACCTATACTCAGACCCAGGCCTATCTTATTTCATAGGTTTGGGTCCGGATCCGGGTCTGGGTTCTAAAATCAGGACCCAGACCTAGACCCAGACCCATGAAGATAATGGTTCTAGGTCTTGGTCTTATGTCTAATGGGTTCTCTAACTTATTTTCATTTTTTTGAAGAAAGTAAATTTTTAATTAAACTGAAAACATTGTAAATAAATGTGCTAAACAATTCTCTATCAATACACATATATCATGAATAAAATACAATCATAAATAAATATATAACATTAACAATATCATGAACCATTGATAGTTGAATAACACAAATATATCCAAGTTCAACAAACCAACTTTGTCAGTGTTCATATAATAATTATTTGTTAATGTGCATACACCACATAAATTTTAGACTTTAGAGAGAATGAGATTTAAGAGTAGAATAATATATATTATATATATAGTGTAAATATTATACATTAGTCCTTATATTTAACTTATAATATATTATATATAAATCGGGTCCATGGATTCATGAATTTGGGTATTTTTAGATCCAGACCCTACTCATTAAATGAGCGAGTCTGGGTCTACGGGTCCATGGGTCTCATTTTCAGGACCTAGACCCATACTTTACAGGTCTAGACCCACTGGTCCTGGGTCCAGACCCGACTCATTGCCAGTCTTATTGAAAACTAGAGTCCGTTTGGAACTTTCTAAATGTAGGAGTGAGATTTTGATTTTTTTTTTCTTCTAGAAATTGATTTTTGAGAGTTTTTATAGAAGCTACATTCTAAGTTATCTTTAAAAATCTTAGACAAATAAATGTCCATTAATAGAAATTAGATTTTACCAGAAGTTAAAATACATATCTATCCCTTGTAAACCCTCCTTCCGGCCTTCCCTCCCTTTCTTCCTTTTTTAAATAATTTATCAAAAATAATAAGACTAACATTGTAATTACATATCTTATTATCCAGCTTTTACCAGATGTTCCATCCAATCAACTTCTGGAAAATCTTGAATTTACATATGATTTTCTTCATCTAGAAGCTGTGGCTTTTGTGAGAAGTGGTAGAGTTAAACTTTATTTGAAACTACTTTTGTGATTTTTTATGATTTTCTCGAAACTAGAACTCCTACTGTTCCAACCCCCACCACTGCGACAACGTTCTCCCATCCCATCGTCACTCATTGTCTCCTTTCCCTCCCTTGGGCGGATTTAGGTGGACATCCATTGAAAGATTCTATTAGACTTTAGAAAAAATATATTATATTAGATATAATTTTTTGTAAATAATTTATATAAAATCCTTTACATACTCTCTCTTCTCTTTCCCTTGCAAGACAAAAAAACATTTGCAATTTGACTCTCTCGAGTGAAAAGTCCTAATTTTTTCCGTTCCCACTTCTTCTCACCCGACGAGGTGACAAGCGACATCTCAGCTCTCACCTCCCGCAGTCCCAAGCACCCCAAGACCAAGAACCACAGTCGATCGCTCGATCAACGATCCTCCTCCACAGTTGATCCTTTGACGAGCCACGAGCCTCCACTGTCGAGCAAGTGGATTCAGTTATTCAAGCTTTGCTTGTTGATAAGAATTGGAGATTTATCTACGTCAAGTAGGTGAGGATTGCCTATATTTGTTAATGGATTATTGAATCTAAAGCATAAGCTCGAGTAGTTGAGTATTTTTCTTCTCCTCAATGTTGCTTAATGTAAGGTGTTACGAGTTCATGTCTGTCTATTGTTTTTTTCCCTCCATAGTCGATCCTCTGATGAGTTGCGACTCTTCACAATCACTTATCTTCTCTTATTCAACCTCAGAAGAGCACTTACCAGTGAACCTCCTGCCTCCGGTTAGGTGAGATTTATGCATAGTGGCACCAAAGCACCAAAGCACCAAAAATTACTAAATTGAGATCAAGAGCAATGAAAGATTTTTTCAATGATTTTTTCAGTTTTCTGCAACTTTGGATGATTTATGCAATATGCAATTTTATAATTTACTTTCTATTGCCGCCATAGTGTAAAATTCATGGCTCCACCATTAGTATAATGTTAATTTTATTTATTTTAATAATATATAGATATTTTAGTAAACTTTATTGTGAACTAATTATGTATGACAAAATTAGATTTAATTTATTCAACAATATATAGTGATTTTAGTAATCTTTATTATAAAAATAATCATATATTATATCATTTACTTTATATATTTAATATTTTTTATTAATTTAAAAAACTTTATTATCAAATAACAATTTGGTAGTACTACGTTTTATTTATTCATTCATATATATTTATTTTAGTGTTTTAAGATTATATATTAGAGTTTTCCCTTAAGATTAGGATTTTTCGATTTAGAACTTTTCGATTGAGGGCATTCGAATCCAATAATTATTATAGAACCTATTATTACTAATGGAACTACTATAGTAATGGTGGACGATGAAAATCTAAAATGCCAAAGTGATATGTTTTGAAGTTCAGAATAGCAACTTGAAAATTAGTGATAGAATAGTACATAATGTCATCAAGTAATTAATTTATTCTAATTAATAAACAATACATGTTCTACTCCACTTATCACGCAGAATCATGGAGACAAGGCGATCACTGTTGCAGAACACCATCCTCCAGCACAGTGATCACCACAACGTGAGGTTTGTCGGTGGTATCAACGACGAGCGCCTTGTGAATGAGATTGGAATAACCACCACCTCAAGAACACCATAACTTTCCTTGGTGTACTTTAACCTGATCATTTCTTTGAGAAACTTGTCGACGTGGTCTCACTTAGAGGAACCTTAACCCAAAGTTTATCTCGACAAAGATGATGATGAAAATGAAGAGGGTGTCGTCGTGAGACGGCAACATACACAACCGAATGATGAATTCAAGACACATGTGTTCTGAGTTGCAAACACGTATGTTGAGAAATCCACAAGTCAACGTATCGAAAGATTCCGACGTCGATGGTGGTGGTCAGAGCAGGCATGGGCCCTATTGATCTCCTTGGAGGCGCTGCTATCACCAGCTTACAATCGAGAAGACGAAAGAGACAACCTCTCGCTCAAGGGCCTTCACGAGGACGTCGGGCGCCCTTCAAGGGACCAATGCCCGGTGAGGTCCACCTTGGGAAAAAAGATGATAATAAGAAAATGTTTTGAGTCCACAACCTCGAGGAAGAATTAATCGTAATGAATTTTATCAGTATGGTCTTCTAACAATGGGAAAGCTTGAACCGTTGCTGGACGACATCGTCTGGTACTTTCATCGTTAAATTAATTGAAAGAAACGATCTAGTTTTGAGTGGAAAAATGAGTATAGCCATCGTATTCATCGATGTATTTATACATGAGGCTCGTGATGGATGAATCCTTGTTGAGTGACGACAGCACCAAATCTACTTGGGCCCAGCATCGGGTCTGGGCTGGGTGTCCACGTGTTGTGTCCTAGTTGGGTGTCCGACCGGTGCTACCTGTATGGACCATGTCAAGTGCAAGCTCATGGGCATGGCAAGCGTGTTAGGTGTGTGAAGTGTGTCAGGTGGTATAACTTTGTAGGAGTCGCCATTTTATCAAGGACACATGACACTACTGCGTGTGTAAGGAACCACGTAGGTCTATAGTATACCAACGTGTCCACGTGCTATTCCAGAGGATAGGTGTTGCATGATGGGCCTCCGTTCTCTGATTCCATGGTTGGTCGACGTGTCTGAGTTGAGACTTAGTGCATGGGTGGAAGCTGTACGTTATTTTCCAACGCCTCATTCGGTCATACGAAAGAAGCGCTCATGCTAATGGTGGAGAGGTTATCCAGTGCTAGAGGGAACCGTCCATCAAGACCCGTTTGTCTTGGATAGGGGTGATAATAGGTCAGGTTTAGGTTGAATCTATCTATATCTAGACTTAAATTTATCTTATTTCATGGATCTGAGTTCAGGTCTAAGTCTGGATTCTAAAATTAGGACCTAAATCTAGACTCAGATCCATAAAGATAATAAGTCTAATTCCAGGTTTTGGGTCTAAAAGGCCTATAGGGTCTACAAACTTATTTTTATTTTTTTTTAAAGTAGATTTTTAATTAAATTTAAATCATTGTAAATAAATGTGTTAAACAATTCTCTATCAATATACATGCATATATCATAAATAAAATACAACCACAAATAAATATATAATATGAACAATATTATAAACCATTGATAGTTGAACAATACATAAATAAATATATCTAACTTCAACAAACCAACTTTATCAATGTCCATATAACAATTATCAGTCAATGTGCATACACTACATAAATTTTAGACTTTAGAGAGAATGAGATTTAAGAGTAGAATAATATATATTATATATATAGTAAAATATTATACATTAGTCCTTATATTTAATATATAATATGTTATATATAAATCGGGTCCATGGATCTACAGGTCTGGGTATTTTTAGACTCAGATACGACATAGTAAATGAGCAGGTTTAGCGGGTCTAGGTTTAAAGAGCCATGAGTCTCATTTTCATGACCCAGATCCATACTTTATGAGTCCAAACTCACATATCCTAGGTCCAGATCCGATCTGTTGCCAGTCTTAGTTCTGGGGATTCGTAGAGTGGCCTATCTAGGCCTTTACTTGGATCATGCCTCGTCTAGTTTGGACTGGACTTTGGATTGAGCCGATCAACCACCCTACATCTTCGACGATGCTAAGGATGATGACAGTGCATGCAAGCAAGGAATCTGTTTGGGCCCGGTTGAGCTCCTAAAGTTGCGCATGGCGTATTGTTGTCGTGCCTGCTGGGCAAGAGAAGACGGAAGTGACGTCGACCTCTTGCTCGAGGGACACACGCTCAATGCAGTCTGCACGGGAAGTATACTAGCATGCAACATTATGCATAGGAAAATTCATGGGAAAATCTTGAGCAACCTTGACATTGATCCACATCATGTAAAAATCAATGTAATTGTTTTCCAGAAAACTCCATGGACTTGCGTATATATCATATAACTTAAATGTGAAGTGACCATTCATCATCCCTTATAAGTAAAAAGGTTCCTCCACTTTTCAAAAAAAAAATGTTGTTACTTCACCTTTCACTTCTCTTTCTCTACAACCTCCACAAGGACGTTTGTGTCATTGCAGAGATAGGTCGGACGCGAAGTTTGTATCGCGTTATTGGTGATTAGGGCTATCAATGGATAGGATAAAGTTTTATATTTACCATTATTCATGAATCAAATCCTTAGTCATATTTATTTATTATCTATTAAGAATAACCCTATATGTATCTACTTCTTACCCATAAAAATAAGTGAGTAATGGATGATAAATGGATACAAATTTCCTTATCATCCAAATACATAATATGAAATTCAAATTAATATATATTACTTGTAAACATCATATAAATAGTAATTAAATAAATGTTATAAACTAATGTAACAATAAGATGTCTAAATAAAACAAGTACAATTCCACAATGTTCATATGTCTAATAAGAAACATTTAATGTTTATTACAAATTTAATTCTTAAACATTAACTTAGTGAGAAATTAGAAACTTTATTGGTTGAAAAGTGAGATACAGTTAGAACTTAGACTTTAATGTTTATACTTTGGATTTATTTTCTATTATTCTTTTTAACAAATCATGATCACCATATGTATATGATATAGTCTTCGAAGGGATAATGGGCCAAGTAACAAACATAAGCATTATCGCTCGTGTGATATAGCATATACATAAAAAATGTTATAATTTAAATGAAATAAGTGGATAAAGCAACTAAGATAAAAATTATCCATATCTTACTAAAATACATGGATAATCTTTTTTTACCTTTACTCCATCTATTAAATAATTAGCATATCTACTTAAATAAGATGGATAATAACATATGATATTGGATAAACGTTTATCCAATTATCCTAAACAGTCTTATTGGTGGCTAATGAAAGGAATTGTTTTGCTGGTAGATTTGTGCTGCCATGACAGCGAAAGTCAGCGTTGTCTTGATCTAATCGTTTACACATCAGGTGTACCAAGTTAAAATCTCATAAGATGAAAGCAAACGTAACTTAGGGTTTTGACCATAAGTGAAGGAAACTAATTAGAAATTCATGGTTGAGAGATTTTGATCTAGATTAGACAATAGCAAACTTTCAACATGCAACACAATATTGATTATCGAAAGTGGGAGTGAGAATTTTTTTTCTGAAATTTTATTAAATCAAAGTAAGGTAGCACTTAACGATCACATTATAAAACTTAGGTCTAGTACACAACTTGAAAAAGAGTAGACAAACTTCACCCAGTAGATCAAGACAACAAAACATACCTACAAATTTCACCCAACATAAAGTTAATAATAATTTGGACTAACGATTAGAAAACTAAAGAGAGATCTTGAGGCATAACACAATAATGTCAAACATAAAACTAGATCAAAACGCTCAGCCAACTTCTCCGTATCCAACCCAAGTCACCCAGCAGCCGTGCAAAAGAGCCATGTATATCTAATTATGTACAAAAGCCATACTACTAAATTTACATTACGAAAAAATGTAACAGAAATATGGATTGTCCTCATTTACACATGGTATGAGTAGAATATGATCTACGAATATGAGTAGAATATGACCTAGATGTATTACAATAGTGACACTTCGGTATTGGAATCTATGTTTGAGGAAAACTTCAGCTTTCAAACGTTGGTGTGTCATTCCAGCCAGTTAATGTCTAAATCCTTGAGTTTCAATAGCCATTTTTGTGTATCCTGGGATACGTATGATTTATTTGCCTTCCCTTGACTGTTGATATCATTAGATGGTTTGGCATCAATCTTTTTCTCAATAGCAGAAATTTGTCTGCGAGGATGTCGTAGCTCAAGAGAGAGAAGTCGAGAAACTTCATGTAAACCACCCCACTTTTCCAATGCACGAGCGATATCATAGCGCCCTATTACACAAAAACACAAAAACAAAATAGGGAAGCAATATTTCAGAAAGTTTGTGATGGTTGTTTAGTTCTAATCAAACAGCTTTTCAAGTTCAAAGCTCTAAATAGCTCTTTATTTTCCAAAATAACGACGTTCATTTTTATAATTTTCTACTCGTCCCAAGCTATCATAAGTGGCATTAATTAAAGTCTCTTTGTCTCGTTCTATCTCAGAATATCCAGTTGCACATATTCATTTTCTTCTTCTGTGTACTCTTCACAACTAGGGCAATAAGTTTTGGAAGTGGCTTATAAACTCACCTGCTCGTTCGAAAGATTTTCTGCTAGGCATATAAGTCGAATCCATTCCCCAACTTCTCTGGAAATGGCTTATCTGCAAAAACAAATCAGATTATCTTTTCATAGTTGGAAGACTGACTTCAATGCAACACAGGCAACAAATAACTTCAATTATGTGGATATTTCAAGAAATGTTTTCAGGAAAGTAAATTGTCCTACATTGGAAGCTAATGGTTAAAAGAATCCTGAATCTCTCCATTCATTGTTGATTGGGTCACAATAATGCATCAAGTTTCAAAAAAAGGCCTGACCCAACATATAAATTCTACTATTCTTGACCCCAAAAAACACCTGCAAAGAACCAACAGAAGTCTCACCTGAGGGAAAGAGCTATGATGGTCTTACATTAGAAACTAATGGAGACTATATGTGGTTAAAAGATCCTAGACAACTTTATTCATTGCTAACTTTTTCCAATTTGGATGCTTAACTTCTACAGACCCAAGCATCACTCATATTCTAATTCTAGGTAGGTGTTCGCTTGAAAGTTTTGCATACTGGTCAACTATTCTAGTTAGTGCATTGAAAATTTTGCAATATGTTCTATATGACAGTAATGAAAGGAAACAAGATACCACCTGAGATCTTCAGTCAAATGAACAAGAAAAAGCAAAACTATGCCGTTCTATTTAATAAGTTGATCTTACCTCTTCTTGCAAATTTTCAAGATTGTCCCAGTAGCCTTTTGGTTTCCGGTCTTTGTAAGCAAGAGAAAGGTTCATCAAGTTTGCAATTTTTCTGAACCCACCCATGTGTGCAATTGCCTTCTCAATATCCACACGTCCATGCAAACGAAGTTGCTTTCTCATGGGCATAAATCCTTCCTGGCCATACTTTGAAACAAATGTAAGAAGCTCAGATTTAAGAACCTCAATGTCCCTTTGTAAACCAGGAACTTTTGGCCTTTGCTTTGTTGACTTTAGGGTATTAGAAATCGGAACTACTTCAACAGGCAAGACTTGCTTGAAATGCACACTATTTTCAGCATTCTTATGGGCTGAATTTTTGGATTCTCCTTTTTCGACGAAATCACGAATTGCACAAAGGTTTGATGGTAAATCTTCATATATAACCTGTCAATTGTAGGCATCTACAAACAGATTAAATTGAAGTGGACCAAAAAGGAAAAAAGTAAGAATGATGGAAGAAATACAACTAGAGCAAGAAGGACCTTTTGGGGAATTCCCTGAAAACCCAAATGGTAATTGCATGCAAGGATGCGTGGTACCACTAAGTAACATGTAATGCTAACTGTGAGGTTAAAGTAGTAAAATGTTGTATATGGGTACTAACGTTAGAGCTTGTTGAATGAAGACTACTTGATTTAAATCAGACATAACAAGGAATTCGTGTTTTTCATGTCTAAACGAGCAAATTTATAGTTTTATACTAGGACATTATTTGAAAAAAGGTAGGCCAGTCTTCAAATAAATTGCACAAACCAAGCAAGAAAATAGAATCACCTCAGTGTATAACATCAATACCTTTTCGACAATAGCTTCAGAAAGAAATGCATCGTTGTGCAATTTTGACTCTATGGCATACTTTAACAGAGTATGATGATTCCCAAGCTGCTCTAGAAGCCATTTCCCATGAAATGAATCAAAGTCCCCTTCTACTTGCACGAAACTAATCTCCTTTTCAAGTTGTTCGTGCAGATCCAAGATAACTCGTGCATGCAATGCCATGTATAAAAGACCTTTGCATCCTTCCTGCAAGATACACATTAAATGTTATTCTTCTTTTATGAACCAGCAGAAAGCTCGAAAGTTAACCCTATTTTACATTCCAAAGCAATGCAGGAAAGAGATGTCTATGTGACCATCTAGCAAAAGAGAATTCAACTAGGAGCACTATCTTTTGGTATAGCTAATACCTTTGTTGTTTTGACATGTAACTTCATTCAAACCATGTCATCCACTTCATCTCATATTCTCATTGAAAGAGAAACTCATGGTGAAAATTCAAAACACAAAAAATTGCCACACACCTGTAGTATGCGAACTTTATTATTTTCTCGCAACAGTACTTTACTGATCGCTAAATTTGGAACAATCCTGCCAACATAAATTCCATGAGCATTAAAGTTTTGGTGTATACACAGAAAAGATATGTTGTGGATATCATAATAAAGAATTTTTTTATATATTTCCTGAATAATGATTCTTCTTAACAATCTATAATCAATTGACTAAATGTTTGTCTTGTGTTGTACTTCAACTATCAATAGCCAATGAACAATCATGTCATTGTATAAGAATTCATAAATTACTTAGGCCGTTTTTAAGATTTTTAATTGTCACAGGAATTGTTGTTGTTGCAGATACCACATGCCTCATTATCTATCTTTCTATTCTGAGTGACAAATTCAAAGTGACTTTTAAGGTTACTAAGTGAGAAAGTTCATAGTAAAATTACTATTAAAGAAACATACTCAGGCAACTTCTCGTAGGCAGTTAACACATTCCACACTTCACGTATAGGCGCCTTTACAGTGATACAAGCAACGACACAGCGATGAACCCCTCCATTTTCCTTGAAACATATGAATTCATCAGGGAAAGTGTGAAAGAGATCATGATCCAACAGAACAAGAATGACAGGTATTACCAGCATGAAAACAATGAGTTACCAATAAGCCATCAAATCTGCGCAGATTAACTTCATCCACCATGCATGGCCTGTCAAGACTGCAAAATTTTCCAAAGACACCCCAATTACTGATGAGGTTGGTCTGGGGTAGAGGTGGAGCTGGCGAGGCAGAATCGTCTGTGAGGTCATCCACGGGACCTTTATTCAACTCAGTCAAAGTGCCAACTGGAGTTATGGATGAAGATAAAGATGAAGCTTCAACATTTGCAAAGGTGCTGTATCCAGATGGACGTGATTTCTGATTCCCTTTAGATAGTGTTTCAGCTCTAAAAGCTAATGCTTGAAGATTCACAGGAAGATCAGAACTGATAATTCTCTCGATAAACATAGCTGGGAAGTTGAATCTGGGTATCACATTGACTTCGTATGATAAAGTTGTATTAGAAGATCTGCAAAAGGCAAAATGTAACATGGAAGGCACATCTCGAGTCTAGAACTTTGAGAAATTAAAAATATGATACGACTTCCAATTAAGGACAAAAGTATGTTCCTTATGCCATACCTGGGAATAGCTTTGACAGACCATTTCCCTTCAAACTTCTTAAAATCACCGTCAACCAATGAAAAGTGAAGCTCGTGCCCATTAACCTAGGGAAGATAGAAATTTATATAGACATCGTAGACCATACAAAGTCACAAACAACCAAATTCACCACCACCTTCTTTTTATAGAGACGGATTAAAAAAAAACCTGGTCACGCTTGATTGATTATGCACCACAAATCCGCGAAATACAGTTTATACTCGACACTGATTACCAAGATTCCACAACAAGAAAAGGAAGTACCGAATCGGGGAACTCCTGCAAATCCAGAACAACTCGAGCGTCAATGTGCCAATACAAAGCTCGATGCAAGCCCCTCTGCTCCAACCATATCCTCCCTTCGTGCGGACAAGGAACCGTTCCACTACACCACGCCAATCCAAAAAAATCACATAACAGGAACACAACAAAAATCACAAACAACAGGCATACCAAGAAGAAGAAAACGAAGCCAGACAAAAATTGCTCAACCTGTACACGAGATTGGGGATGAAATCG